>JAPKLY010000023.1:1958570-2032932 GCA_026898435.1 Prunella vulgaris | reverse complement strand
AATTAATTAAGAAAAAAATGAAACATAGAATCTTACTTTATATTAATGAAAACATTGGTTCATATAAATACAAATATTAATAATATGTATTTTGAACGTTTTTTTAGATTTTTAGTATTCAAACAGTACAAAAAAACGATTTGATTGAAAATTGTAGACCAAATTTATATCAAATGCCTGAAACTCTATAAAATAACTTTTAAAATTATTTATTTTGAAAAATTGTGATAAATAATTATTGATAATCTTGTATAATGATTTAATTATGTGGCTTAGCTAAGGAAGATTATCAAACAAGCAACCTTATATAATTATATGCTTATGTGGCTTAGTTGAGGAAGATTATCAAACAATAATTTTAAAAATAGTGATTTTGAAAGCTGTTTTTCAGTTTTCAAATCAAACACTAAAATTGTGCGTGGGGTAGTGAAGTGTTACTCTTAATTTGGTAATTACAATAGTACTTCTGTTATACTCTAAGAATAGTTAATTAAATGTTTGTTTTAGTTCATTATTTATAGGGACTGAGTAACAATTTATATATTGTATTTACTAAGAGGGGCAAATGTGTAATTTTTATAATATTAGCACGTTCATTTTGAGTTTTATTTTGAATGTGCAATTTTATAATATTTGCACTGCTTCTCTTTGTATTTTTAGAGTAAAATGTGTTCTCCTTTGTACTTTTGCTTTATATGTAAACATATTTTGGGTACTTGTTACCAAAATGTTGGAGTATACGTTTTCAAATTCATAAATGAGAGTAGGGTGTGGTTGTTTTTTTTTTTTTTATCGGTAATGTTAATTGTTAGTTGTTAAAAGTTAGTTCACCAAGTCTCCAAACACCTAAAAAATATCTCCAAGTCAACCTTATATTTCCCTCGTATTCATTCTCACATGTCCATTAGCATAAGCTGGGGTTCACTATTATTTTACTTGTTTAAATTTATGTATTATTATAATATTCATAGTGACTATATAAATTTATGATATGTCCATTAGCATAAGCTGGGGTTCACTATTAGTTTACTTGTTTAAATTTATGTATTATTATAATATTCATAGTGACTATATAAATTTATGATTACTTATATATATATAATTATTTTTGTAATACATCACCTCAGAGTATTTTTTTTTCCGGTAAATATTACTCTCTCTGTCCCGCAGGAATTTGCACACTTTCCTTATTTGGACGTTCCACATAAATTTGCACACTACTAAAAAAGGAAGCATTGATTTACGTGCACACTCACAAACCATTACATATATTTACCCATATACCACTACTTTATATATAAAACTATTTTTTCTTAAAAAATGTGCCGTCCCGTAGGGTGCACATTCCTACGGGACGGAGGGAGTAGTTGGTAGTGGTTAGGAGTTAGTTCACCAAGTCTCCATACACTCATATCTCCAAGTCAACCTTATATCTCTCTCCTATTCGTTCCCAAATGGAATCGAACCCGAATCACTCACTCAAGTGAGGAGCCCGGTAGCCAGGTGAGCTAACTCACCTGGTTCATCAGGTCAGAGTATTTACTATAGCACATTAAAAGATATTAATATATTTTGAATAAGTTTATAATTAATGACAAAATATTGTTACTAACATGTAAATTTTACTCTCTAATTTGTTTTAGCAGTAATAGTTATATTATTAAACAGAATTATTTTAGACTAATTATTTTTACTAAAATATAGTATTAATTTTGAAGGGTATTAGATTTTAGAAATAAATTACATTAACAAACAAAAATTTGGATTCCATAATACCTTTATTTTTTCTTTACTTTATCTACATATTTAATATATTACTAATTTTTCTTATTTATATGTCACTTCTCTAAAATTAAAAAATTTAGTGGATGAAAAGAGTATTAAGTATTAACTTTATCTCCTCAAATAATCTAGGTGATATCGTAGATGAAGAGTTAACGTAGTCGAAAGCTCATGATATTTGAAGGAATGTTTTTATTTTAAAATATATAAATTTTTATTGGATTAATTGTTTAAAAAAAAGTATGCTTTTATTATTGTCAAAAAAATTACTTAAGGGACATTATTATCACACTTTCCGGCCACAGAAGTGACAAGGATCAATAATTCAACAATATGATTTATTCATAATCTCAATATGGATCATATAATCGATTTTATTACTCCGTCCAAGATTTTTTTTTTAAATAATTAAAAACCTTATGTTTGGTTCGTAAGATAAAAGTATATATCCGCCAAAAACATGCATGATTTTGACGGATAGATATTTTTATCTTACGAACCAAATGAGCCCTTATAAGTTTTTATTAAGCAGTTAATAAGTTTATAAGATCTTATATACTCCCTCCGTCCCAGAGGTGTTATCACCTTTGGGATGGCACAACTTTTAAGAAAAGTAGAGTGTTATGTAAAGTTATATTATTAAAATAATGAGATTAATTGGATTGTGGGGATAAAGTAATAATTTCCATTTATAGGGTGTGAAAACAATTGTGGAACGGATATAAAAAAAAATATGAAAACAATTATGTGACGGTGGGAGTATTATTTAAAAATAACAACCATTAGAATAAACTTATAACAGGTTAAAATTTATAAAAAGAGTAAAACAAATTTAGTCAAACAAACTCTTAAAAAGAGAAACAAATTTAGTCAAACAAACTCTAATTGGAACAATGAAACTCATTATTTTGTGAAAGTTTCATATGCAACTGATGCACTATGTACTTATTCAACAGTTAAAATAATTTATATTGAAAAATATGAGTTGATTGCACTAAAAATTACATACCGTTATCAATTCTTAGTAGTCATTTAATCCCTACTTTTTAAAATAAATAGTCTCAACTGTTACATTAGTACACCGTACTTTATATCGAACCTGGGTCACTCACTCAAGTGAGGAGCCCGATGGTCAAGTGAGCTAACTCACCTAGTTAATATCAATCTACAAACTTAACTGAAATATTTTTTGTTGCACAATTAAAAACAAGTTTAAGATTTACTTATACATATTTATGAATTAAGGCGGACAAATTCTTAAAAATTACGAGTCGAGCATATTAAAGTAAGTTGAATATAAAAATATAAAATTAAAGAGGACAACAGACAAAATTAAATTAATTTTGTTTGTTGCTTTTCGCTCAAAACCGACATACAAAATGAAATGGAGGCAGTGCATTTCTAATACACAACCGATGTCTATTAATAGTCTACACGTTGATTTCTCTACAGAGTGCAGAAATAGTTTATGATAAATTTATCATGAAATTATTTTAAAATATCAAATATTTAATTAAGTTTTTCAAAATATGTATCAGGTGTATCAAAAGTTGAGATCAATATATAAATTTAATTGATCTTAGCTTTTGATACACCTGATAAAATTTTTGATACACCTGATAAAATTTTTGATACACCTAATTAAATGTTTAATACATTAAAACTGATTCATGATAAGCTTATCATGTTCATACAAAACTTTGCCTTTTATTTAAAGCAAATGCACCCAAAAAGATTTTTTATTTATTTTAAAAATTGTAGATTTAAATTTTAAAATCTAAAATCATTCTAGTTTGAATTTTAAAAATCTAATCATATTCCTATGAATTAACCTATAAAATATATTAATTAATATTATCTTTTTACTTAACCTGATATCTATTTTTATTTTTACTTTGCATCGTAAAGTCAAAATCTATCCAACTTAAAGAAAAACGCAAATTTTAAAATTCTCTATATATTAAATTTAGATTCTAATCATTAGCGTTTAGTTAAAAATAAACTGATAAAATTCTAAACTGTTTAGCTCATAATTCTATAGGACTGATTATCCCATTTAACATTTCTAACGGACATTTGGTATAATGGTAAAAAATGGAAAAATAATAAGAATGGAAAGAGTATGAAATGAAAGTCAAAGTTCTTAAATAGCTAAACTATAATTGATTACTTAATTTTTTAAAATCAAAATCATAATAGAGTCATTTCAAACACAAACTATGACTTTGATTATCATTACTTATCTTCAAAAGTATCAAACCAAACACCCGTTGAGCATTCTATTCCACGATGTCCAAGAAACTCTACGATGTCGTACCAACTTATGGATTGACCCTAATGAGGGCACATAATTTCATAGTCTCTAGTCAATGTCCAAGCACTGTGCATAGCTGTCTCTCCACTAGAAGCTTCAAGCTTCCTAGTTCATATTCCCTCCTCCGTTTCACAATAATTTTCGTATATTTTATTTTGAAATATCTCAATTTTTTTCACTTTAAAATAAAAATAATTTATACTTATAAAAATTAATAAAATATTTTATTATTTTATTTCATACTCACAATATTTTTTTTTAAATGTTATTTGTCCTGTTCCATGAAATTTAAGCTAGGACAGAGGGAATAAGTCAATAGCAGTAGACTTTGGGATAAACCCCGGAATTTGAAATTTTCTGGCAACAATGATTTTTGTTTTGTAAATTGTTGAATGCTTTGTGAATTGAAGTGATTTTAGAAGCAAAGTTTGTGCCAAATCAATTGCAGATTGGGGAGGTTTCTTCCATAATTAGATTCTTTCCTCACACAAGTGCTTCTGTAGCTAATTATTTGTCTATTTATGGAATAGAAATTCAAATGAAGAAGGGGTCAAAAGTCTTTAACTTGAAAGAGAGCACATTGAATTGAATTGAATTGTACCACTCTGAAAGCATACATCCACTCACTTGTATTTCCAACTTTATTTAACAATATACTAATATAATGATGGGCAGTCCTTTTCTCAAAGAATTAGTATATTCTTTTGTTGTCAGCTGCCTATCTAGATTGTTGGCTTATGATTATTCTGATTGTTTTTCAAATTGAGAGCTTTAATTTCTCCCCTGGGCAGTGAGTAGGAGTGGCAAATGGTCGGATCAGGCTAGCCGAGCCGGACCCGGTCCACTACCATTGAGACATACTCCCTCTGTTCACCAAATATATACATCTTTTTTTGCACGTAGTTTAATGCAATATGTTATATGTTGGAGGATATTTTGGGATATTGTGAGTTCCGTTTATGAATAAAGTGAATATTTTTGGAAAGTACATCATATATATTTTTAAAAAATATTCATTTTATTCATAAAAGGACGTCACAATACCCCAAAATATCTGTTGGACTGGCGAACTAGTATCATTCGTATATGAGTAATCGTCAAGATTTGGCAGGTCGTCAGGACCCACCCAGATCCTTAAAGGTGCGGAGCTCGCCCACATGGAGATGACTCACCTGCGTAGCTCGCCCAGAAGGGGTCATCTGTCATCCTGGAGCTCGCCCAGAGCTCGCCTTGTATCCCTAGGAAGGCCTCGTCGAGTTCCATCATCGCCCCAGAGCTCGCCCAAACCACTGTAGCCCATCTCCGAGCTCGCCGACGAGCTCGCCTATTAGTCAAATAGGACCCCGATGGTGAGCTCTTTTTCCCTCCGTCTGGTTTATCCACAAGGGTGGTTTACGACGAGGTTTTTAATGAGGCTCATCCAGTCTAAGGCATAGTAGTAGGACGAGGCATGGTAAAGGAAGCAGTGTGAGAGACCAAGACGGGGGTAAGGAACCCTCGTCAACACCGGAAGCCACATAGGCTCGTAAGGTGCCGTCTCACACTCACACACCTATAAATAAGATCTCTCTTGTACTATTCACACAATTCTTCTGAAAATCAATACAGTGCCTACTACAATATTTCTCTCTCTAAACTCTCTACTCTCCCTCCTCATATTCTATTCAAGAACCCAAGAATCATAAGATTATTGTTTGGTAGAATTAATTCGTTGTAAAGCCACATAAACAAACATCAATCAGTAAATTCTAACAACAATATCCTTTGACATATTGCATTAAACCACGTGCAAAGAAAGTTGCATATATTTGGTGGACAAATAGAGTATATTTTAAAGGCTTAGTCTGGTCCTAGACGGACCACCAAATCATCGGACTAAAATACTCATTATTTTAATAATTAAATTTGTAAAATAAATCACTTATATCCAATATTAATTTAAAATTTTGTCAATCACAATTAGAATTAAGTTCAAACAATAATTCATATCTTAAAAAACTCAAATGGTAATTCAAAATAAATAATAATAAACAATTAAAAAGTTAAAATAAACAAAGTAACTACAGAAAAAAGAATATTGATGAAAAAAATATTTGGCAACTTGTACATGTATATTATTTTAGTTTATCAAAAGAAAAAAAAAATTGGACTAACAAAAGTTTTCAAACCAAGCCTGGCTCAAGCTTGATCTGCCCGGCAGGCGTATTGGACCAGGCTAAATAGGTAGAATTCTTTTTGACCCTGTATCTTTTAGGCAAGGTCTGCTTTAAAAGACGGACTGAACTCATTTTGCCACCTCTAATTGTGAGCCTCTAATTTCTTTTCTTACTATTTAACGAAAGTGTGGATCGACAAGTGGAATAATGAAATATAGTGAATAAAAATTACATTTATATCAAGATAGAATAGTGATTTGTCTTGTTTGTGAAAATTTTAATAAATTAACTTGCGGTTTTGTTAGGGTGTTATCATTCTCAAACACTTATTGTTATGTCAAACCTTTTACTATTTTATATGTCTCAGCTTTTTGTTTTACATTTATTAATTTATTATTTTATTTAAAAAAAGGCATGTTGTCTTTTGATGTGTATGCATGGTGTATACATATATAAGTATAATAATTTATTATTTTTTTAAAATAACTTTTAATTAAGGATAAAGTGAACCGGAGGGACTACTAAGAAAACAAGCTTACATTAAATATTAATATCATGTACTTAGTCAATGTCAGTCCATATATATATGAGGGTGATTTACAACAAGTGTTGATTTTTAACTTTAATTTGTTGATATTACTGCAGTTCACCCTGGTGTAATTGAGTCAAGCTAATTTGCGAGCAATTTGTGTTCAATTCATAAATTGATCGAAATCGACTTGAATCTAATCAAGTCAAGCTCGAACTACTCGAGTAGCTTGCTAGCTCAAGTTTTGAATTTATAAATACTCCGTTCAAAAGGTTCGCGAGCCTAATCGAGCTTACACAGTATTTACTATTTTGCTATTATAATTTTTTTAATTATATTATATAAACTAATATACTAAAATATAAAAATTAATTATTTTTTATATACTAATATATTTAAATATAAAATTTTGTTTATATTATACATACAATATATGATATAAATGTAACAATACTATATAGATTAGTATTTTGTAAAATAATACAGAATAATCGAGTCAAACTTGAATTTATTAAATTTTTTGTCGAGTCGAGCTCGAATAAAAATAATTAGACTTCAATCAAATTCTAGTCAAATTTCAAGTTTTGAGTATTATATTCGAGTCGAGTTCGTGCTCAACACTACTCAGCTCAACTCAACTACGAATTACGTGTTGAGTCATTTACACCCCCAAGTTCACCAACAAAAATCCAATAAGATGCAGGGACATATATACACGATCCGGAGCATGTATAGAGTAAAAATATTTTTTAAAATAGCATATACCCCCTCCAACTAATATTCTTTAATTTAAAATAGTCCATATATGAAATATTTTCACCCTATACGATCCAAAATAAACAGATCAGGTAATAAATGTTGAATATTAAATCAAAACACATCTTGTATATACGTAATTCCAACTCTCTGCACAAATTAAGTTGCATACATTGTTTCTTAACAAAGAAATATAAACAAAGTTACAAGCAAAACTTTTGAAGGCAACTAAGAAAGATTCTAAATTTTCATTCAACAGCAGTGATTATGGGAGGGAAAAAAGTTCCAATTGGCAAGGTAGGGGTCAGTTAAGTAAATTCATACCTAAACATTTTCAGAGTGGATGCTGCTTCTCTGAGCATCTTCCAACAGAACATCAGTAGCAGAGTGCTCAGGGGTGGTAAGGATCTCGGATACGAATTTTATTAATGAGCAAAGCCCGCCTAAAAAGTTATGGTCGATGATACCCTTTCCTTCGAAACATGGGCAAAATCCACGAGCTTGATCTCTGCTCGCGGGCTCTTTCCATTCAATGCAAGATCCTTCTCAAACATCATTAAAATCGAGCAAGAATAGAAATGATAAAAAGTTTGGTCCTCAAACCATGCCTTCAACTCTAGTAATTGCGATAATATACCCGTGGGACCACCATAAATGATCGATGCAAACACACAATCTGGTTTAAGATCCGAGACTTCAGAAGAAACGAACTTTTTCAGAAGTAACCTAACTTCATCAGCTGAAAGGGACTGCACGTACGCCTTCCCTGGCTTCCAGAATCCCAATTCTGTGCTTTCAAATATTTGCATTCCAGATAGCCTAAATCCTAATGGAAGGCTCGAACTCCCTCTATCCTTCTTTAAACACTTATTGATGTAGTCCTCGGGGGATTGTGGAGCCCACGTTCTTGAACCAATCTTAATGTCCATCACTGATGGATTGACTCGACGAAATGTAAGTTCTTGTAAAACTAGATGAGGTTGCATGCCTGATCCATCAGATGCTTCCACGGGCTGAGTTCCATAAAACTTGGGGAAGAATTTAGTAATGTGTTGAGGAACTTTCATGTTTGAAGAGAATGATGTATAAAAGGAAACCTCGTTAGATCCACGTTCATCACCCTGGAGAGGCTTGTAAAAACGCCCCGAATCATCAACAAGAGGTCCAAGACGTCCACCACCAGCTTGGTGTCCTGCAACCTGATGATCTGGAACTTTTAGCATGGTGAATGATTTTTCCAGAAAAAACCTGTTTCTATTGAACAAAAGACATTGCAAATCATTCAGAGATATTCCCTGCATTCATTTAGAGATGGAAAAGACATTGCAAATCATCATGGATCTGCAGTCTTGTATTTCTGAACATGCAATTTATAGCAAGAGGCATTGACAACCTTTATTAGCAAAAACAAACAAAAAGATTTGTACACGAAGAGAAGGGGAGGGTCTAGATAAGCTTGAAAATTGCTCAAACATGTCCCCAAAAACGACCGAAAGCTACATTTGTACAAGGTATCAGAAACACACATGATGAAACTTAGGCTCCATTTGGATGGATGGATTTCCGTGGATTTCACACAGAAATAACACTCTCTCAAAGTAGGTAAAATGAATTTACAATTACTTAGGTATGAGTCATGTTTAAAGTGGAGGAATTTTAAATTCTCATTAAAACCATATCATTTGAAATCTTTTAAATTCTCATTAAAACCATATCATTTTAAATCTCTCGTCTTTACCCATTTTCCTTCTCTCTCATTTCTTTACAATTCGTGATTTAAAATATATGTCTTCTTGCATTTATTATTTTTTGAATCCATTCATTTTCAAATTCATCCATTCAAATGGAGCTTAGTAAACAAACATCAAATCCAAGTTAAGCATCATGAAGTGTAATTTGTAAATGGATGAGAGATGGCCACATATAAGCTTGAAAATCCTTACCAATGGAGAGATGTTGATAGTCTATCCGAAAGGAACTGATTGTGTCTTAGTATGAAGTGATTGTCATCCAATGCCCTGGCTCTTTGACATTTACAAAAAGGACAATTAAAAAAAGACATAAATCAATCGATAATCAAAGAGAAATTGCAGCTTCGACAAAGATTCCCCAACTGCATTCACAAGTATAAAACTGTGTGGAAGCAAAGCAATACACTTTAGCACCTTACGATTTCTGTCTTCCCTTAGTTTTAAGCTGTTCCCATGGTAAATTCTTGATGATAAGAATTGCAATTTGCAAGAAATTCTTTTGGGGGTTGGCAAAATTATCAATTTTCCAGAATGCAATGAAATATCCATTTGACATAAAATGATCGAGAACGATGTTATATTCAGAATTTACTGAGCTCGAGCCCTAACATATTGATTGTTCCTGCAATAGCGCCTCATGATTCGCGAAAATGTGCAATTTCTGTGAAAAAGTAGATATTAATGAGAAGTTATTTTTACCAATTAACAGCTTCGAGTCCCTTGACCTCGGATACTTCGGAGATAACCAGAAGGGCGACGTCGACGGTGCTTGTGTAGGCGGAAATTTTAAAAACATGAAAGGGCTTCGGAGAAGTCTCTTGTATATAATATAAGTACATAAGTGAACATGTACTTTAAGTTTATCTTTTAAAATTTATACTCCCTCCGTCCATAAAAATTGAACTACTGTTTTTATACGTGATTTAATGTAATATATTAGAGGATATTATGTGGTATTGTGAGGTCCATTTACAAATTTAAAAATTATATATAAAAAGTATATAAACATATTTTTCATATACAATTTTTAAATTCATAAACGGACCTCACAACATCACATAATATTCTTCGACATATTGCATTAAACCACGTGCAAAAAAGGTGGCTCAATTTTCATGGATGGATGGAGTACAATATAATCACTCTGTCCACTATAAATGGTCCATATTGTCTTATATGGTACTCCCTCCGTCCCGTGGGAATTTACATCCTACGGGACAGTTTTAAAAAAAAAATGTGTTTTATATATAAAGTAGTGACATATGGGTAAATATGTGTATAAGTTTGTGAGTGTGCACGTAAATCAATATTTCCTTTTTTAGTAGTGTGCAAATTTGTGTGGGACATCCGAATAAGGAAAGTGTGCAAATTCCTGTGGGATAGAGGGAGTAGTCCACAATAAATAGTTCATGGAAAAATTATAATTATTATTTCCATTTTTATACACATATATTCACTTTTACAAATCACATCAAATATTTTTTTAATAATTAAATATATTTTTATACTAATACACTCTCTTTTACACATCAACATCATTTTTTTCTTAATAATCATGCATTGTGGACGGGTGGGGGGGGGGGGGTTATTACTCTCTTCCTCCATAATAAATGGATCAATTTTATTGAACATAATTATTAAAAGAATAAATATAATATGTAAAAGTGTGTGTATTATTATAAATATGATGTGTGAAAGTAAGGCTTCGTTTGGTTGGCCTTAGTAGGGAAAATTAATGCACTTATAAGGGTGGTTAGCCTGTTTGCTTTGTCTAAATCAGGCCTTAGAAAATAATGCAACCCTCGCAAATTAAGGCTAATTTATAAAACTATGAAATTCCTATAATGTCCCTCATTTATATACAAAGCAAATTCTAATTCTAAAACATACAACGTGTTTTGTCCCTATCTGTAATTCGGAGGCAATGAGTGTCCGATGACAAAAATTGTGAAAATAGCAACAACAAAAAAAAGGTCATGATCCTGCATTGACGAATTTCTGGAGCGAGTCGGAGGATTTCTGGTGAAAATTGGAGGGTTCCATGGTACTTGCTCTGGCTATGTTCTGGCTGGGTATCGGTAGAAGTCAGGCCATGGGCCTTTCAATTTTGGGGCATAAAGCACAAGTTTTAGCTAGGATAAACATGATATTTAGTGGATTTTGAAAGATGGGACAAAAAGTATAAGTTTTGGCAAGGATAAGCCAAAATTTCGTTAATGGATATATAAAGATTTTGGGGTGCGTTTTGAATCTGTTGAAAATTGAAATAGAACCAAACAATTTAATAAGATCCATGGGCTATTATTGTTTGGGCCAACCAAACATCTTATTAACCCAAGCCCAATAAATAATGCGTCATTTTCTATTTAAGACTTTTTAATACATCTACATTAGATATTTGAACCAAATGGAGCCTAAGTGTATTAGTGTGATTTGAACCAAATGGAGTCTAACTGTATAAGGCAACATGAATTATTTATTGTGGCGGAGTGAGTACTGAAAAATTACATATTTTATTAATAAAATATGTATTATCAAAATTTACTTTTCAATAATAAATAAATATAAATTTTTAAAAATGCACACAACTAAAGCTAAAAAGATAGGTATTTGTGAAGTGGACCTGAAGGTCTTCATGTTACTTACGATAGGCCCATTAAATTGATTTCGATTTCAAATGTTGAGACTTTTTATTTAGGATGGCCCAGGTTATATACCCCCATTCTTGTAAATAGTACACCAGTAGTATATAATCCGCGCGCGATGTGAATTAATTTTTGGGGCCACAACAGTTAGGTGCTTCCTAACTAGTATAAACTAACACTAAGTGTACCAATATTTAGACATTTAAGGTAGGTGCAAAAGGAAGATTTTTTCTACAAACTATTGTTGACAAGACAGTTCATTGTGGAAGATTGCAAAATTTATACCCCTCAGATTATACAGCCTGTCCTACGGTAGTAGGTGGCTAAGTATTTCCCCCCCCCCAAAACCCCATTGTTCATTATTGCAGGGTAGAGAAAAGAGAGAAACCACAACAGTAGAAGCAACTCCATTTGTGTGAACAAGATGATATCTTCATCTATGGAAGACGGATGAAGAAGCGACGGACATCTGGTCTCCATTTTCGACGCCGGCAACCGCAATCTTGAAGAAATAGTGGAAATGTATCCCGAATTTATTTTAGGGCTCAAATCGCAAAGTCTGGTAAGACAAATTCTTCCTTTGGTTCACTGAGTGTGTTATGTACCAGATTGTTGTGTATAAACCAGATTGTAGGTATAAAATAGAAAATTTTGCCATATTTGTGTATAATTTTACAATATAAGAGAGATTACACACATATTTCCCAGGGACGAAGATGAATAGGGGGCGCAGGTATCAAATGAGCATAGACGACGACGAGTCGGTAAGAAATTATCGATTGCGGAGGAAGGGAAAGGGCAAACAAAAGTACAGAGGTAAATGGTTATTATTGTTTGTTGTAAGACCATTGATTAAAGTGCATGTGGAGTTCTCCAGTAGTAAAGTGAAACAACTGTTATTGTAGAAAGAGGTAGCTGCATTTAAAGGGCTGGTACACATAATTAGTACTGGGTAAACAAAACTTTGGTAATCATTGTACCAAAGAATATCAGTTTGTACTTCTGTTGAAAGTTGAGTGGTGGTCATAGATGATGTGCTATTCTATTCTTAATGTTGAAATATTAGCAGAGTTGAGTGGTGGTCATTGTACCGAGTAATAATTTGGTGTCTAAGGTGAATACAAATTAGGGGAGTTACAAGTTTTTAATGTTGAAATATTAGTCATTGCTCTAGTATTGATTTTTTGTTTGTATATATAGAGAGCTGTGGAATAAACCACAAAAGGTAGAAGGATTGGATCAAGTTAGGGTTGTAGCTGCATTTGCATCTGGTGTTGTATCAGCTGCAATTGGAGATGATGGCACTTTGTGGTTCTGGGGGAAGTCAAAGCGCGGGCAATTAGGTCTCGTTAATGGAATTACTGAAGTTATTTTACCGGCTAGAGTTGAATCACTTCTCGGGCAAGAGATAGTTAAGGTGGTCTTCATATCATGTTTAAGGTAGAACAAATTAGTTCCTTAGAATTGCTTAAGAAGCGTATTATGCATTAACTAATCTAACTAATACAGTTTTGAGGAGGTAAGACAACATCTATAATATCATGTTGTTGACTGCATGTACTAATTTTTTATTTTTTATTTTGATCTAGTAGGTTTCACTAGGTTGGAGACATGCTCTTGCTCTGACCAAAGATGGAAGCTTGTTTGGCTGGGGTTATTATGCTGATTGTAGATTAGGGAAGATTGGTAAATCTTTGGAGGCCTCACCACTAGATTCTTTTGCTGGTAAAGTAAAATCTTCTAGTGAAAACTCAAAGTTGATGATTGAAGCAGCTGAGAAATTGGTTTTAGAAGCAATTGAGAAGGAAAAAGACATGCCAGTCATATGGCAACCTACTTTAATTGAAGAAGTGTCTGATGTTGAGGTTGTGCACGTCGCTTGTGGGCTTGATCATTCCTTAATATTATGCAGTAAGTCCTTGCTATTCACCATCATGCAATTCTTGGAATAAATTGCTAAATTGAACCCATATCAACTGGGTGTTGGCGGGTTTAGTCCCATACAAATCAATATTTTTGTTAATTAATTCCATAACTTTCAAAATGATGTACTTTTAGTCGATTTTGATACCTTTTATTTTATTTTATTTTAGGATGATAATTAATTTGTGTTTTTAAAAAAATTGAAATTATATATGTTTGGAGTCTCATTATGCAACGTAAGCGACACCAAGTCATGAGTCCAGTTGCTACATGGGATTTCAACAGCTCAAGCGAGCAACACGTGAAAAAATCCTGCAACCTTGTCAATATAGGACAAAAATTGCTTCATTTTAAAAGTTTTTGGACTTAATTGAGACAATTAATTCGTGTGGGACTTAAATCGCTCATGCACAATATATATGGGACCAATATGTATGAGAAAATTTTAATTTGTATGTGATCCGACAATTGTAGACTAAATTCAGGTTCAATTTCTTCAGGTGATGGTACTCTTCTAAGTGGGGGGAGCAATGTGTATGGTCAGCTAGGTAGGGTGAATGAGGATTTAGGGTTTCATGTAGTTGATATGAGCCATCGACCTATTAGCATAGCATCGGGACTAGGACACTCTTTGGCAATTTGCAAGGAAATTTCATCAAAGGCCACTGAAGATGGACCTAGTGTCATCACATGGGGGTGGAACCAGAGTTGTCAACTTGGGAGAGACGGTCCAGAAAATACCCCCCTCGTTGTTGATGTTTTGGTTGGTGAGAATGTGGTTTCTGTTTTTGGGGGCTGGGTGCATTCAATAGCAGTTACAGAGAAAGGGCAGGTTTGGTCCTGAGGCTGTGGTAGAAATAGACGGCTCGGGTTGAGTAGCTCTGTTGATGAAATTGAACCCATGTTGATTCGGTCCTTAGAGGATACTCAAGTACTGCAAGCTGTTGCTGGCTTTGATCACAATCTTGTTCTGGTTGCTGAATAATGTAAGTTAAATTTCAAAAGTACTTTTTATTATATTTGCATGTATTCATCTTTGTGACACAAAATTTTTAGGTCTCTGTATCTCTTTGGTATCAAAAGCAACTGCAGATTCACCGGTAGAACGAGGATGAATAAGGGACGAAGAGGGAAAAACAGCTTAGATGACAAGATATCGGAGAAGAACAACAGGGAAGTCAAAGTACGGAGGTAATGTGCAGTTAACTGAGGTGTTATATGTAGTTATATGTATTATTACCGGCATGTGTCAGTTACTAGGGGAAAAGGGCGTTATCGTGGAGCGTTTTTCTGCCTGAAAGTGACTGTTAGGGATTATGGGTGTCTAGTATAGTATAAGGTGTATGAGTACAGAATATTGTTGTACCACTCCATACTTCATTGTACTACCGACTTGGTATGTGTACTGGTATTTGATGACATACAATTGTGTGTACTGGAAATAGGAAATATGGAGATTAGGATGTTTCAACGAACACCAATTATGTGTTTGTACCATTGTTCAATGGGTATTTATGTGTGTGCAACAATGAATTCCCATAAACATGAAATAGGGAGATTAGGATGTTTCGATTTGTTTTGATCATGTTTTGTGTTTGTAACGTGTGTTGTTGATTGAGCATTAGGTATAAGAGGGAAGAGGTGAAGATTCACAATTGGCAGAATCATCATATGAAGAAAGCTAAGATGGATAATAGGAAAGTGGAGGTACTATTATTGTCTATTGCATTTATGTAGCATTGATAATGCCTTACTCAATTATCTTCCATTATCTTTTCTGGTGTATGTGGCGTAGATGAAGGCGGAGCGAATGAAATCCCGAGCAAAGAAGGCGTACAATAGCAGAACAGCAGCAACACGGAGGATAGCGAAGGAAAAACGAGCGAATGCAGAGGCTAAATTGAACGAGAAGGCGATGCAAACTAATGAAAAAGCTGATTATATACGAAAAACGTGCCATCTTCCTTATTTATTCTCCTTCAAATTCAAATGGCCCTCCTATTCTTGTTGTCATCTTTAGCTTCTGCTTTTAAAATCCAGTTCTGTAATAGTCATGGCAACAGTGCTTTTAACTACAGTAGATATAATTGATGCTCAATCAAAATGGGCCTTTCGATTCTATGTATTTATGGATGACAAGATGCGCCTTTTTCATCACATCATTATGAATCCTTTTTCTTTTTTCATGAAAGACGGTATCTTTACAACACTTCATCAAACTGATGTAAATCATGACTAAGATTTCATTTCTCCTTGCACAAACAAATTCTTCGCATGGTTTCTTTTTTTGTATGGTTACTTAGATTTTTTTTGCCATACATGTGGCAGTTTTTGGGAAGGATGGGCAATATTATTGACTGTAGCCCCGGCGAAAAAGGGTTGATTGTCTTGAATAGGGACCAGTATTGAATGTGTGAATATGGTACACTGGGAGATGTATGGGTACACAAATAAATCAACAATAGTGTACCATCCCAATATTGTTGTGTACTACATGAATTTCATGTGTACTGGGCATTGATACTATAAATATAAATGTACTATGCGTAGTGTGAATGTACTGGATATTGAAATAGGGGACACTTATATATTCATAAAATTAGTTGGACGTTTGTTCATACTTTGAGTAGAAATCATGATGCCTAAATTGTAACAATGTCTATTTTTCATAATTTCCTCTAATTTTTAGGGTGTCCATATTAAAACATTAAAAAATAGTCCATATAACGATAAAAATACGCTCAACTCGAAACGAGTCGACGCGGTACAACAAATTATTTACAAAGATTTAGCCTATCTACCCTGTCAACTATACATGTCATAATCTTCTTATTGTAACAGCTATAACATAAATGAATATTCTTCAAAAACAAGCTGCCCCTTGAAATATTAATCCTGCAATAGGACCCCTTAAATGCAGCACCATTTCCTTATATTCAGCCCTTTGAATATGCCCCTGAAGTCCAGTAGTATCCACTAAATTCATGTAATATTCTTCCACTGCCACATACTTTAAGATTATCCCAAAACGTCCTATACAATCCCATCAGGGAAGGATTCTAAAAACAAAGAAAATGATCACCAACCGGTTAAACGGCGAGTGATCTACATCAAAAGTATAAATACACAGGGCATCCCCCGGATCCAAAAACATACATCATAAATCTCAATATACAAGTGAACATTACAGTAATTTCTAAGTGAATATTGTAATAATCACTTACTAACTATGACTATAACATCCATGGCCTATTTTAAGTGAATATCCATGGCCTGCTAGCTTTCAAAATCCTCTTTGTGAGGTTTCCTCAGCACTCATTCCATCTTCAACAGATTAATATCCAATCATCAGCATAAAAAATATCCAGCCATCAGCCTATATCATCCTTCTTCATAGCTACAAGTAATCAATCAAAACAACACTAAGACATAATGCTAGACTCCATAGATAATAAAAAAACACTCATCTTTATAACTCTTAAAGATGAAAACATCCCTGATTTATCTCTTCTATCTTCTGCTCCACAGGGGCTACTCCGGCCACTTCATCACCATCGAACCCCAGATCGAAGATCGCATAAGCCAAACGGGGGGCCTCTCGACTTCTTTCCGTCGTTCAGCTTACGGATTACTGCATACGGCTCTGCAACTGCTCCTATACCAAATTTCCACTTCCCGTTGAAGATCCCAAATTTCCCGATTTCCTCGGCGAACCAATGATGTAGCTTTACCACCGCCATATCACCCCAAAAATCCATCCCCATTGAGAGATAGAGAGAGAGAGACATTACGCGAATTCGGCAAACGGGCAGCAGTGGCTTTAGGGGCAATAACTTTTGATGCCAAATTTCTCAATCATCGACAACGAATTCATCGTCTCCGTCGGAGCACCTGCCCAGATCCGTGCATAATTGTATGTATACATATATACAAAGAGAGCGAGAAAGAGTTAAATATGAGAGAGAAAGATACTGGAATAGGGGAGAGAGAATGAGAGAGAGAGAGAGAGAGAGGTACGATTGAGATTGAATTTCAAATAAAGAGAGAGAGAGAGAAAGAAGAGGGGAGCATATGATTAGGGAAGATTTGAGATGATCTGCATTAATTACTGAGATTTAGGGTTGTTGAAGATAGTGGCATATCATGGTAATATATGGGAAGTTTAAGGGCCTCTATAGATGGTTTTGTACGTAGTGGAAATGATTTGAGTTTAAGGGACCAACTCCATATTAGTAGGCAAAAGTGGGTACCGGCCCACAATTTTCCCTTAATTTTATTATAGAAATTTTAGTTAATTTTTTTTTATTGTTGTTATATATTTAAAATTTTATGATAATTATATTGTTTTTACATTTCAGTAGTAGTTTGTTCTGTTAATAAAAAAAGTGACATTTAATTTTTATATTATTGAACAAATTAAAAAACTGTTGTTATTGAAAATGTTAGGAAATTAGTTTTTATTAAGTAGTAATTTTATATTGATATCTTATAATATAATGAAAATGTTGATACTAATGTATGATACACATGTTTTTTAAATATAGAACATACACATAACAAATAGAACGAAATGTGATATTTAATTATTATTATTATTGTACAGTAAACATTATAAATTTCTAAACACTTCCTTGAAAACAATATTTTTTGTGTGATTACATGTTTTTCCTTCATCATCCAGACAAAGTATTTTCAATCCAATTTTGCTCCTGACCCTAGAGATGGCAACATATATAGCTGTCCATGTATAAAAATAGGTTTCGGAGTAAAATTTTAATTTAAATTGAATAAAATTAGCACTTGTTGTGTTGGTGGGATCGGCATCGCAAGCAGTGCCCTGGGTGGGTGGCTTGACAAAGAACAACCTCTGTTCTTTTGGCCATAGCGACAACGATCAAGCGTACAGAAAAGAAAACTAGTTTCCTGATCCGTCGCTTTACAGTTTCCTGGGTGGGTGAGTTTCGTCTCGTGAAGGAGCAATAATTGCCCAGCAAGTTTGAAACCGTCGATAATTTCATCGGTAATCTCCCGATTCGAAAATCCAATTTCTAAAATGATCAATTTCGACGGCACTATGGTTTCTCCAAAAGTTAATCAAAACCATCGAACCAATACTCTGATTTCAAGAATTAATTTTGGCAGAATTCGTCGTCGACCGCAGAGTCGATTAAGCGCACATTGTTAAGATTTCATAAATCAATTAATAAATTCAAAAGGGTTAATTATCAAAACAGAACA
Source organism: Prunella vulgaris (assembly GCA_026898435.1). NCBI lineage: Eukaryota > Viridiplantae > Streptophyta > Magnoliopsida > Lamiales > Lamiaceae > Prunella > Prunella vulgaris. The sequence continues at coordinate 2,013,838 of JAPKLY010000023.1, read as the reverse complement.
CCTTTTGACTTCAAAAAAACAATTAACAGCATTCACGATTTCTGAAATCAGAACTTGGCAGAATGATTCTAAATCATCAATTTCATTGGGCAAAGTTTAATTAGAAAACAGGCAACAAATAATTTACGAAACGGAAATGACATACAACCATTGATCAAAGCCTAACTCTGATACCACTGTTGAGAATTTTGTCATCTAAGCACATAAACATCAGATAGCAACGGAAGAAAAATGATTTCCCAACACGGAATCAGTACAATTGTATATCAAAATTTTCAACAAGAGATAAACGAAAATCTTACAAAATTCTCGCGAATCCTCTACTATATTATCTCCGTGATCCTGTCCACAAATCTGCAACAATTGCAGTATCCAACTTCTCAAGTGTGCTAGGAAACTTTTACGGAAGTTACTTGTTAAGTTTTCTGGAGAACTAGGATTTACTGTGTTAATTAATAATATATTAAATAAGTCTTAAAACTTATTTATATGTACAGCAATATATATATATAGTCCAACCATAATTAATTATTTGCTATATATATACAATAATATATCTAATATATTATTATAATATATTATAAAATTTAATTAAATCAAATTTAATTATATATTAATTAATCTATCAAATAGAATTATCATAGTTCTCATTTGATTAAATATGTACGATCAAATCGAAATTATTTAATCCAACCATTTTAATTCTTAAACAGGGATCACATATTTTGTGACCCATAGACCCTCATACGTCAAACGATAAGTCGAACTAATGGTCTTAGTCGAACCCTAGACAATAAACCAGACATTCTCGACATATGAGGTACATTGCGAGGATACTGCAACAACCTGTAATGTGAAGTTCAAAATGATACAGTCCTTTCATTCACGAATACTCTGATTAATTCTAAAATATGATAATGTGTCTATTCTATTAACTTAATCATGTTATCTCATTTTACTAATTGATCATGTTGTCAATTGTCATATTCGAACACTATTTCAAATATGACGTACATTGGTCAATGACTAACGATCCAATTAGTTATGAGAAGATGAGTATTCTCTCTAAATCTATTTTGAGGACCACACACATGTACTTTGTGATGTGTTCAACACATGTCATATCTACTCCATTCAGAGTGCAAGCGTCGGTCATGGTCAAAAGCTCATCACTCCATACATGTTGTGTGTATTGACCTCAAGTTAGAGGACTATTACATTACTCCACAAACCAATACTTTCATAGACACATAAATGGAATACATCAAATAATTTCTTGGTCGGGTATGCTAATTCTTTACAAAGTATCTGTGCATCCACCATGAGATACCTAGTATCTCGTAGTTGTGAGAACCACTACACTCTCTAAGAGTATGATACAGATCGCACACCAATCTTAATCACATCATTGATTGGAGCTATTTTAAGAACCATGTCTTGGTCATCTAAGATCTCACATTCTTAATGACGATATAAATTCATGAGAATACAAGTCTGAATAATCGTGCAAACAATCAAAACACAGTATTCAATATAGTGCAATGTCAAATATTATTAAACAAAGTCAATAACATGATGCTGAATAACGATCAAGTACGATGTCCTAATAAATGATTGTCTTCTAGGACATAAATACAACAATTCCTTGGTCAAGATAAGTTAATATGGGATCTACATATCAACCGTTTACCAATGGGGTGTTCAAATCTCATCTAGGTTCTGAATTTAGTACTTGTTACAAGACACTGATAATGTGATCTTGTTGTGAATTATCTGGGGATCACTACATTTATCTATAGTGTAACTTGTACTATTATATTTGAACAGATTGCAATAAATAAATAATATTTATATTATCTAAAGCACAATAATAAAAGATTTATTTCAGATACAGCCCACGCTTTTCGACGGCCCGACGATCAAGGGGTCGTCGATTACCGTGAGCATTCCAAAATATGGCGAAGAGGAATTTTCAGGTTTCTTGAATTGTGGTCGTAGAAGTGGAGCTTAATTTGTCACTTTTTTTTTTGATTGGTTAAGGTTTCGAAACCAATCATTAACATTGTCCGATGTCATCAGCCATGGGATTGCTAATATTGAGGAAATGATTAGTGTTATAGCAAAAAAAAAGATTTTCCACTTTTATGCTTATGAGATAAGAAATAAAAGATTAATTCTTAATTAATTTAAATCGGGTTTCTACTACATTTTGCTCTATATAATAAAACTAGTACATAACATGCGTACCACGCGGAAGTTCATGCAAGGTATTTTTAATGTATAATTTGTAAAAAAATTATTTAAGTTTTTTGTTATATATTAAAAAATATATGATGTTTGTATCTATTTTTATGTTTTAGTGGTAGTTTGTACTGTTAATAAAAAAAAAGGTGTCATCTAATTTTGTCTTATTGAACAAATAACATACTCCTTCCGTCCCGTAGGAATTTGCACCCTACGGGATGGCACATTTTTTAAGGAAAATGTGTTTTATATATAAAGTAGTGTCATGTGGGTAAATATGTGTATATATTTGTAAGTGTGCACGTAAATCAATATTTTTTTTTTTAGTAGTGTGCAAATTTGTATGGACGTCCAAATAAGGAAAGTGTGCAAATTCATGTGGGACAGAGGGAGTATGTTGTAACTCAAAGTGTTTAAAAATTAATTTTTATGAAAGAATAATTTTATATTGATATGTTCTAATACAATTGAAATGTTCGCCAGGAAATTATAGATCAAAATCAATAGACCATCAAAACTATTTACATATATGAAAAATGTCAAAATACCTAGGAAGACAAATGTTGAAACCACTAAATTCAAAGTTTGCAGGGACAAAGAATTGTGGAATGCCTGTAATGGTCATCCCTTATCACCAATTCCTTTCCCTTTCAAACCAAAAAATAAAAAGAAAATTAAAATCACAGCTGCATTGATAACACAGTATTCTTGACACAAATTAATGAGAAAATAAAAAAATATATGAAATATAAATCAATTAGACAAAACAATGAGAATTTTCAATATGAAGCAATCAAATCCTACCAAAAAATATGTTCGGACTCTATCAGTAACATACGCATTATTAAAATATATGAAGATATTAGGTGTAGAATTTACAATCTGTAAATGCTTGCATATTATCTCAATAGTAAACAAATAATAGTGTTGGAATATCGAGAGAGAATTTGCAAAATCGCAGAAGAGAAGTTGTGGTGTTGTGGTGTTGGTGGGGATTATTGGGGATAAGAATTATGTTAAGAAGTTTTTAAAGTTTAAATTTAAATAAAAGTTTTAAATTAATAGGAAGTTAAATGATAGTTGGTGGATTAAAATTTAAAAAAAAAATTATGTTAAAATATAACCGTAAGCTAGAATTTGAAAATTTTTAATTGGTGAATTGTGGAAAAGGCACGTAGGATAAAAAAAAACTGTGAAAATATAACCGTAAGCTAGAATTTAAGAATTTCAAATTGGTGAATTGTAGAAAGGCCATGTAAGATAAAAAAAAACTGTGAAATATAAGGGATTAAGATTACACGCCTTCTCCAATTTCAAATTGTTAATATACTTTTTTTTTAAATGTAAATCACACATTTTAAGAAAAGAAAAATTAAAATCATGGTGCACATCAAAATCCTCAAAAAAATCATAGTAAATTTTAATTAAATTTATATAGATTTAACTTCTTCATGGAAAATATACAAAACAAAAAAGACCACAAGCAATCAGATCCACCCTCAGTTTTTCAGTCATCAATTTCTCACATCTCTCCTATTTCCCAGGGGTCAAAATTTTGGGCATTGTCAAAAAATAAAAATTAGGACATCTTTTCAGAAATCTTTCTCATCTTTCCTCTTCCACATTCCTTCGCCTTTCTCCTCCAACATTAAAATTGCAGGTTTGGCCGAAGGAATGGGGAAGTATTCCGAGCTTTTGGACGCAGGTGTGAGAATTGTTACGAGATTTCACTCTCACTGCCCGCAAACTGCCCGAATGTACTACCATCCTCCGGCTCCCCCTGACCATAATGACCACCACCACCACCAAGACATCGCCGCCTCCACGGCCAAGAAGGGTGGGGCCTTGAAGGACATTCTGGCTTCCGATGGTGGTACTTGCATTGATACAACTGACTTCATTATATATACTGTTGTCTCATGATCAAATAACATATTTTGATATGTGTATCTTGAAAGAAAAGGAAATTTATAGGATGCCTGTAATTCATTTTTCTTTGAAGGAGATTGAATTTATGCTACTTCTTTTTTTTTAAATTCAATTCTGTTATAAATTTTTTTGTTATCATCCCACTTCTGAAAATAAAATTTCTAATTCTTTATGGTTTTTCCCCCTTTCAAAATGCAATCCCCTAAAATAATACATTAATTCCAAATACAACGGTGTCAACCTTATATAGGTTTGTGAGTTCGTTGCATGAGTTCACATCAAAATTGACAACAATTAATGAAGGCAATGATTCATATCATTCTCATTGAATAATTTGAAACGAACGCCCCCTAAGGTGTGTAGACGTGCTAGCAACATTATGCAAGTTATCGCGTCAAAGTGAGATAAAAACATTGGAACCCTGTAGTAGATTGGAAATACATCGTCCAAACAACGATACTAAGTTACAGGAAACGGGCAAAGGGAAGTCTCACGACAAGTAGCAAACAAGCGAATTCGAAAGCACATAGCAACTTACATGCAAAGCCAACCTAGTGTTGTCATAAAGGAAGCACCTAACGACCAGACCCCAATTAGCTTGGATCGTCAACTGTTGATCATTTTTACTGAGTCTCCGTATGGGGCTTCCGCACCAAGAAGAAATACATAGATGTGAAAATCTCTTTCCTGAAATATACGCGGTTCTAAATGACAGGCAATAAACGGGAGGGGAAAGAACAGAAGGGAACGAAGAAATGGAATGATGTTAGGCAATGAAAAGATTCTTACTTTCCACCAGCAAGGAGTCCTTCTGCAGCTTTCTCTAAGAAAGCTTGAACCCTTTGGCTTCCCTTTGGAGCAATTCCGATTTTTTCAAAAGCCGCCACCTGAAAAGGATGGGGGCAAAAACGGAAGACAGATTAAATACGTAGTACAACACGTTTGTGCCTAATGCAGAGGGTATGAACCTCACCATATTTCTGGTGAAAAAGCGGCCGAGTCCTGTGAGACGTAAACTGCTGAGAGAGAAGTGAGTTGGATCCATAGGCAAATACCATGGGACAGGGGAGTCGACTGCGAGATCTTTCTCCCATAAGATCTATAAAGAAAAGGGAAGTCCAATTAAATTTCTGACAAGAACTTGGATGAGACAGTCTCATTTAGTATATCATACGACCCATGGATTTTTAGGCCTCCAACCCTATCGTATTTTGCATTGCCCAAATACCAAGATGGAGCTACTGTTTCACACAAGACTACCTCATTATTTATAATTTAATAGAGAACCAGCAGATTACGAAAACCTGTCATGATTTTGATACCCACCTCAAAACCAGCTTGCTTGAGGGCCTCAAGGCACTGTTTTGTCAGCCTTATATCAGGGAGGCCGTTACCTAACTCGATTTCAGCCTGTACAGTGAGAAAATTGCATCAAACACGAGCATCAACACCAAAACTGACATAAAAAAGCATATCTGTGAATGATAATAACCTTAATCTGCTGGTGTTCTTTATTACTAGGGTCATAAGCATCAGTCATGCACCACTCATAAGCAGCAAAACACTGACCAGGCTTAAGTACTCTGTAAATCTCCTTATAGCAACCAACCTGGAGAAAAGTAGTAAAATGATCTCAAATAAAGAAGATCGATGTTTTTAGTTTTACTATCAAGAAGTTGTTGAATATAGGTCAATTATAAATGGGTATGAGCATGCGTACTGCATCTGGGGCATGGCAGGTGGCTTCAATTGCGTACACTGCATCGTAACTATTGTCAGGGAATGGCATATTCATGAAATCGGCCTGTAATTTTACCAAGAAATGTTAGAAAAAAACAGAATGGTTCAGTGTCAGCAATAAATAGAATCTTTCCAACTTTACTTTAACAAAGTCACAAGTCCGGTCTACTCCAGCAGTCCGATTTAGTGCCTGCAACATCCAAAGATATATAAACAGAGATGTAATCGAAACATAGCGCGTTTTATGTTAACAGAAAGACAACACACAACCATATAATAGAAATGACACTAGTATCATCTTATTTTAAGTTAGAACAAAGGTGTGTTTGAACAAGCTGATCATATTATGGAATGGTCGCGGATATAATTATCCTTCAATTATGGTGATTCAGAGTGCAAGTTTAAACTCTGTCAAGGAACATTCCACAGCTGGTGTATATGTGTTCAATATATCTGTCTAACATCATAGGAAATTAATACATACCTTTCCCCTCGTAATCTGGTATTCGTTGTTATTGAGACCTGTGACCGATGTCAAACTGCAAGCATAAATGTTAAATAAGTTCTCGAAACAGCATTTGAACTGATTAGAATACACATGCAATGATGGAATACATAATCGAAATGCACAAAAATCTTGATGTGAACAAGCTAATAGATCCAGAAGTTTATTAGAAATTTGGAGCAAGACTCGAGCCAACATTATTATGTCATAATGAAAAAGAATTGCCAGTTAGGCCACTTTTGGTACCCACCCACTCTTAGAAAGTAAACTATTACTTTATGTCTGCACGTATGAAAAGTTTTAAGCTGGAATTCTGAAATTATTCTCAATTTATAGTAGATTACTCATCTTATGAGCTCTTAAGTTACGCATTAGAACACAAATATAATGGGGGAACAAAGCTTTTCAAAATGAACACAATGTCATAATGAAAACTGAAGACACTAGCAATTCATATTACCTAAATCGAGCAATTTCTCTTAAAGGTCCACCAATTCCACATCCTACATCCAAGACCTACAGACATGGGCAATAGCTCAATATGGATACGAAGGACACAACGTAATCCAAGTTAACTTAAAAAAATATAGCTCATAACACCTTTTGTCCAGGTTTCAACCCAAGTTGTAAGGCAAGAAAATGCTCATGCCGCTTGATGCTCTCTTGGAGAGACTCGCCTTTCCATCTGCAGCATATTACATAGGACATTAATTTCCACACATTATAGAGCAAACTAATATTTGAGGAATCAAATTATTCACCTGGGTGCAAAATGGAATGATTCTCCCCATCCGTACTCGTAGAAACTCGTGACTAGATCGTAGTACTTATTAACCTGGGAATGAGTTCATTTCATGAGAAAAATAAAAAAAATTTATCTCATAAGTAGCCATCGTGAAATCACTATAAGATGACAATAAAGAGAAATATTGATTCAACTATATAACACCTCCAATATGTTTCAGCTTTTGTGACTAATGTTTACTGCCAGTGAAGGACACTTGAACTCATGAAATAACAAAAACATTTAGCAGTAGACCTTTTGATTCAAAACACGAGCATGGAAAAAATTTTAAGAAGCACAAACCTTCAAGCTTTGTAAAAGTAAAAATTGGCAAGAGAATTTAAACATCTCACCATGTCAGTGTAGTTAGCTTTTCTATCTTCATGATCACCTCCATAGCAAACATGATACTTCTCGTACCTGATTTACAGATAAATGATTACCGAATTTGTATCAGAAAAAAATAAAAAAATATGTCAAACCACATGAAAACCATGCAAAAAAGAACACAAGGCAGCGAATAAAAGAAAGCACACAGTTGTAGATAAGAATATGTCGATGGACTAGTTCATTATTACTATTTCAACTAAAATATACCTACGCCTAACAGTTTTTTGTGCTGAGCAAAAACTTGTTAAAGCTCACAAAATATATCATCACTTATGCCTATACTGTTTCATTGTCTTGATAAAAAACACAACGTTAGGTGGAAACTGGAAACAATACAAAACAATTAGAAGTCAACACATTTCTTTTCAAATCACAACTAAAGCTTATTACAGTTGAAAATCCACAGTTAAACACAGCACTCTGCGCTGCTATAAGTGAAACAATCATAAATCAAAACCCACCAATCCTTTATAGGGCAGTATATGGTCCACTAAACAACCAAGTGTACATAAGAAACTGGAATTTATGTTTTGAAATTTAAACTGGTTCTCTTTTGGGATTCTGAAAACTAGCTTTAAAAAAAAATCTCGGCAAAAAAAAAAAAAACAAACACACGTCTTACTAATTATCAGGATTTGAAGATCCCATAAATTTCAAAACCCAGGTTTTAGAAGTCGCTTAAAACTCAAAACAAATGTTCTTTCGTATATGATCAAACTCGGCCGATACAAATCTTGGGAATGATTAAAGAAGAAAATACAATGAACTATTGAAACATCGATAGAACACTGTATGAAAATGTTTCCCATCTCAATCGGTTTCATCAACAGTTGATCCAATCAGTATTTAGCTAAACATAGAGGAAATATGGGATCTCAAATGGAATACAAATTAGTAAAGTTAAACTAAAAAACACAACAGCACAGAGTTGGTCAATATATTCAAGACACATTGGACCACCCTACTGTATGTTAACTATCAAGATGTGATCTTTTTTTTTAAACCGTTGGGAAATTATTAAATATGTGGGATATAACTGGTCCAAGACAGAAATCATCAAGATTTAAGTGATAACAAACTGGTTCTCCGTAAATGAGCATGTGCCCATAAATCAAAAGATAAGAGTATAGATAGATACAGTACAGAGAGACCCAGTTAATACGAAATGGTCAAGACATAACCCACCACATAAGTGAGAATGAGAATGAGACACTCAATCATAGTAGAAAAACCGAATAATTGTGTATTGAATAGCAATACTTTTCAACTGTACCAATTCCAATAATGGCAAAAACAACAAACGTAGATGGGGTGGGGTGGGGTGGGGGGGGGGGTAAGGATTACTTGTCGACAGCGGAGAGAACTTCATTCTTTTCGATTTTTCCACCAACCCCAGAAGCCAGATCCAGCGTTCCTGCCTTAGGCATCGTTGTTTCTCTCTCTTCTCGAGATTCTAAAGCCTCCCAAAACAAATTCTTGAAGATCTGAGTCAAAAAAAAAAAAAAAAATTAAACAGAGCAACACAGAGAGTGTAGGATATGGAACAATGCAGGGCTTTTGCTCACACTAAAAAGAGGTTCAGGATCTCAAGACCCTCTTGAGTTTTGAGAGACAGAGGGAGTGATGAGAGAGAGGAAGGGAGTAAAAGGAAAGAGTTTGAGCGTGAATTGTAGTATATAGTAGTGAATTTGTACTGTATGGCACAGAAAAAACAAGAGAGACAGGGTGGCAAAGATATGGTGACACCAAGCCAGAAGTGGAAGCGAGGCTTTTGTTGTTTAGCAATAGCAAGCAGGATCGGCTTGTGTAGGTTTTTTGCACGAGAACTATTTATGACGGGCGTCCGCACGCTTCATAAATATATAATTTATTATTTTTATTATTACTGTGAATTTTTTAATATATATATATATAAATTTAAAAATAAAATATGAAATAATAGAAAAATATTTATCGTATATACATTATTAATATTATATTATATTTTATAATTTAATTCCCGTATCTTATCATTAATATATGGATTAGTTTTGTATGCACCAGTTACACGGTGCAACTCAAGTTCATTTTTTAAAAGTTAAACAAGATACTACTGAAAAGTTCAATAATAATATGTGTAACTTTTCAGTAGTATTTTGTTTAACTTTTAAAAAATGAACTTGAGTTGAATCGTGTAACTGGTGCACAAGAGACTTACTCTATATAAAAGATATTATTATATTATAAATATGATTTGATTATGAGACAAAATTAAGAGAGTCAAAAATAACCATCAATATCCAAACACAATTTAATTATTAGAAAGTTGGGCTTTTCTACGGTCAGGAAGGGGTTTCGCCCTTCCTGACGTCAGTAAACCAATAGAATTTTGACAAATAATATTACATTGCCCTAGGCGACATAGTTTCGCCCTAAGCCAAAAAAATAACTTTTAAAAATTAGAAAATAAAAATTACTGAAATAACATTTTATAATTTTTTAAAAGTTATTTTTTTTTCTAATTTTTAAAAGTTATTTTAATTAAAATATTATTATATCTTAATATATTTTAATCAAATTAAAATTTATGTTTTCAAAATTAATTCTTACACCCATTGCGACCGGGCCCAGCCCGGCCTGAGCCCGAGTGGCCCGACGGGCCTAGCGGGCCGGACTAAATAGACCCGGTTCTTTTCGGGCCTGTATTTTTTGGGCCCATATTTAAAAAATCCGGGTTTCAGGACAGGATGTGCCCAAAAAATACAGGCCCGAAAAGAACCGGGCCTATTTAGCCCGGCCCGTTAGGCCTGTCGGGCTCAGGCCGGGCCCGGTCGCAATGGGTGTAAGAATTAATTTTGAAAATACAAATTTTAATTTGATTAAAATATATTAAAATATAATAATATTTTAATTAAAAGGATAATTTGGTAATTTTAATTTTATTTAATAATATTAATTAATTTTTTTAATAGTGCGATCGCCTTATGCATAGTGCAATCGCCCTAGTGCAAAGTGCAATCACTTCAAAATAATATTGTACGTTAGATTATAAATCTAACGGTATTTAGGGGGTTTACTGACGTCAGGAAGGGCGAAGCCTTCCTGACCATAGAAAGACCCTAGAAAGTTTCATGATATAAATTGTTTGTTTATATTATATTAATTACATGTGTCATTGTGAAATATATCAAAATTATATCATTCCTACTCAATTATCTATTAATTTTTATCCAAATAAATATAGTGGATTTAAGTATTACATTAAAATTTTGTAGTTCTAATTTTTCTATCCAAACACAATCTAATTCTAAAGAGTTTCACGAACTAAATTATTTGTTACCATAAAATTGACGAAACGCTTAAAGCTCCACTACCTATAACAGAGAGATCATGGATTGAGACTCCGAGTCACAATTTAACAAATAAAAAAAAATATTAGCATAAAATTGTTATTAATTATTAACAATCAACTAATTCAAATAAATATAAAATCAATTTAGAGAAAATTTAGAAAATCAAGGAACACTTAATTTCTGCAATAGAATGGTGTCATCACCCAAAACACAAATTATTTGGATTTTTTATTTTACTAATTAAAAAAAAATAGTTCGTTAGCATAAAATATTGATTAACTAATCCAAATAAACATAAAATCAATTTAGAGAAGGTAATTGAAAAAATTTACAAGCACTCAACTTCTCTCATATAATAACGACATCACCCCAAACAGAAATTATTTGAATTGCCAAAAAAAAAATATTTTTATCATTAATGAATAAGAGGAATATCTAACTTGAGGCTTGTTGTACTTGTACCACGCCTCGACCTCTTTTTCTCTTCATTGTATGATTGTTTATTTGTTTTTTTAATGTTCTTTTTTTCATGTTTTTAATATTTTGATTTTTTTATAATCAATTTTAATTACATGTTCGCATTAAAATCATTGTATTTACATCTTTTTTTTAAATTACTTACTTTATTTACCGCAATATTGTGTATGCGTTGTGCATGTGTAAATCATTAATACGCGTATATGTTAGATTCAAGAAATCATATATATATGTAAAATTATATAAATCGTTAATACACGTATATGTAAATTTTAAAAAATCATAACAAAATAAATTTTTTAAAATATTATGTTCTTAATTATTTTAATATTATATTTTTTATATGTTCTTGATTTTCTTTTAACATACCTATATAATAATAGAAATTTATGTAATAAAATATTATGTTCTTGGTTTTTTAATAATATATTTTGATATGTTTTTTTATTTTCTTTTAACATACTTATATAATAATAAAATTTTATAATTCAAATCTTACATATTTACGTAGATGTTAACAAATTCATATTTTAAATATTGGGTGAATAAGATAGCCTCAAATTATATATGTATAGATTTATATTATCGAATAAATCTATATAAATAATATTAAATATATATATATATATATATATATATCATTAATATGAAGGATCGGGAATCTAGATCATATCAGTAGTATAGCGGTTGGACTTTTGCTCAACACAGATTTGAATTACTGAGGACGTCTACAGTCTATGAGATTTAAAGATTAAGCCGTATTGTATCAGTAGTGTCTCACGGAGCTTTTCCAAAACAAACTGGCCTAAGTAATCATGCATCTATGAATCAACCTGAAAAAAGGTTTTATGCCCACAAACGCCTGCGCCTTCACTCGGCATAACGGCAAAAGGCTACCCCACACGGTTAACTCATAGATCAGAGAACTTAGACTAGCAAGTTTAAACCTTAAAGACACATCTCGATACGTGTTGGACAGAATCTTAACTCATAGATATCACTAGACAACTCAAACCAATCGGTCGAAACCATACGCTACATATTGATATGATCAGATTAGATCAAACAACTTATGATCTCGGAAAACACATGTTAGTAGAGAAATATTAAGTCAGGCCATGATTCAATACAAGAAAATTAGCCGACCATTAAGGCGGCGATAAACAATAAATTTAAAATTTAAACAAAATTTAAAAAAGCAATATACCTTTACTGAGCCAAAGCTGCTTTGATTAAAACTTTAAGAATACAAGATTTACAAGAGTGGATTCTAGAGAGAGAAAGAAGGGGCGAGTCTAAACTCAAGCGTGCCTCTTCTGAAATGAAACACACATATATATAGGGGAGGAACCGGACATGAACCCCGGATTTCAACCCAAAAGTAAAATATGAATAGTAAAAGTTTGAATAGTAATTTACTATTCAAGTACAGTTCTTGGTCTGTTGACGTAGGCAATGACGAATTTTATTCTGTCGTTTCTTCGGAATGCATTCTGCCCAAAATGCACCTAGGAAATTCATCGTTCTAGATTGCCATTAGAGAAGCTTGCTTTTTGAGAAGAAGTAATGATCTCTCAAATCTTTTAGTCGGCCGGTTTAGGCTTTTGAGAATTGGAATACTCAATTCGAGATGCCTTATTCTTTTTCTGATGGCCTTGAGATAATTCTTATCTGATATCCATTTACCATATCTATCAAATTCGACATGGAATGGAACCTGCCACATCTGACCATGTGGTCCGAATCGGTTGATTCTGAGGCGGATAAGCCAATCATCTTGGATGTCAACCTCTCTTTCAATGGGAATATTTGTGACAAATTCCATTACTGTTTGTCTTTAAACCTCTCTATTAGAGAGTCCTTCAAAATATCCAAGCTATCCTGGATAGAGAAATCACATCTGTCATTTGGTTCTTGAGCATCCTGTAAATCAGAACTAGATGCCATAGAAGAGTCTGATTTTGAATCAGAAATATCCACACCATGGAACATGCTCCTTTTAATCTGATCAATATAAAGATCAACAATCTTTTCCTTAGAAAGGATACCAGAATGTATTTTAGTATAATTTGAGAATGATGGCAACGTGATAGTAGCCTTATTATCAGAAATTGTTCTGAGATCTTTGATCTTGGATTTGATCCGATCAATATTTTCTTGGATAGGGAGCTCCTTGGAGTCTGGGGAAATAACCATGAGGTTATTCCAGAATCTCGTCATATGAATTCTCCAGAGACAAGGAGTATTATCCTCGGTGAACCCAAATTCTGGTGTCCATTTCCAGACCCATGGAATACCTGAGTCAATGAAAAATCTACAAGTAGTTTTACTGCTTGTATTATGAGTGACATAGTCAGAAGAAATAATATGATATTCTTCAAGAAGAAGTTTGACATCTTCCGGCAAAATACTTGCCGATGCTCCAAAGGTTTCCCACCATGCGGTGAGCCAATTTGGAATGTGGCCTTTGTTGATATTATCACAAATTTTAATAAGCCATGTATGAGAATGTTTGACATTCTGATGAAGAAAAGTTTTATAAAAACTTTGTAAGTAGTCCCAGTAATTGTACTGGATGGTTGTCTTTGAGACTTCATTTACCATTCTTTTTTTCGAAAATGGTGAAATTCCCCATTCTTGGATGGAGATGATCCTTTTAAGGATAAACTTAGAGTAATTAATTGTCTTACTCTTTAGTGGAAAGTGTTGAATATCTACACTTCCTGAACTGGTAAGAATGGCCTCATAGAAGCCCCTGGATTTATAAGAACCAGTATCCCAGCTGTTATTTGGAAAATATTTTTCCATGAGAATCCATGGGGATTCTTTAAACCTAGTATCATCCTCTTCAAGGATCAAAATTAATTCTCTCTTGGGAGAATTATAGTAAGTGTACTCTTTCTGAGCAGCAGATGCATAAGAATCTTGCTCATCATCCTTTGAGGAATTATCATTAATGGGTATATTTTTTCCCCTTTGTCTGAGGAATTCTTGGAATTCCTTTTGTGTGTCATCTCTTAATGAAGAGGGACCAATACCAGAAATATTCTGGTTAATTAGGGATTTCTTCCCATGGTAAAGTGGAGGATATCCTCTTCCTCCTCTTCCTCTATAAGAGGAATGTGGGTCTCGGCCAGAATGGCTCATTTCTGTCATTAAGAAATAAATTCACGAGTTAGGAAATCTGGAAGATGATTATCTTTCCCTTCTTTGAATACAATAACAAAATCGAAATAAGCAAGATGAGATTGTCATCGGGCAAACATCTGTTTAGAAACATTATGTTCAAAATCTTTAGTAAGCATGAAAGTAGCAGCTCTACAATCAGTTTTAATAATAAACTTTTGATTGTACAGATCACCTTGAAATTTAAGAGTACATTTAACGATAGCCAGGATTTCTTTGGCTATGGTAGAATAGTTTCTTTGAGCACTATTCCATTTACCAGAATAAAATCTGACAATATATTCAGTTTTACTCTCAGGATTAACCTGTTTGAGAATACCACCATACCCCAAATCTGAAGCATCAGTTTCAACAATTTTTTCCCATAAAGGATTAGCAAGCATAAGACAAGGAATATTTTTAACCTTTTCTTTGATCCTGATAACTGCTTTGGTGTGTTTATCACCCCAAGGTAAAGGATTCTTTTTTAGCCTATCGTATAAGATGGCTGAATCTTCAGAAAGATTTTTAATATAAGAAGACACATAATTAAGGCTTCCTAAAAATCTTTGTAATTGAGTTTTGTCAGTAATAATGTCAGGAAATTTATTACCGAACTCAATATTCCTACTAATGGGAATAATGTTTCCTTTTTCAATAAAATGGCCCAAAAATTTTATTTTTGTTTGGAAAAGAACCATTTTTGGTTTTGAAACAACTAGACCTTTTTTTATGACTATTTTTTTTAAAATATCAAGATGCTTAAAATGCATTTCAACGTCTTTTGAGAACACAAGAATATCATCAATATAAACAATGATAAAATTACTAAAAGGAGAAAAAATGTCATTCATAATTTGTTGAAATTCTGAAGGAGCATTTTTTAGGCCAAAAGGCATAACAGTCCATTCGTAATGTCCGAATGGAACATTAAAGGCAGTTTTATACCTATCAGAAGGGTCAATTTGTATTTGCCAAAACCCTGATTTTAAGTCAAATTTTGAAAAAATAAGGGCATTGATAAGTCTATCAAGCAGATCCTTTTTATTAGGAATAGGGTGTCTAATCCATTTTAGGACTTTATTAAGCGGTTTATAATTTATAACTAACCTGGGAACTCCGCGTTCTATTTCGGAATGTTTGTTGACGTAAAAAGCTGTACAAGACCATGGGGACTTAGAGGGAGTAATAAGCTTTTTCTGTAATAAGGAAGATATTTCCTTTTTGCATAATTCTAAATATTCAGAGTTCATTTGACAAGGTCTTGACTTAGTCGGGATTTTTGTATTAGTAAAACCATCTTCATAGGGAAGTGAAACGATATGTTTCTTTCTGTCCCAAAAAGCATTAGGAAAATCATTACAGATATCAATAGAAAATTTATTAAGAAGAAATTTTATCTTTTCTTGAAGTTTGGGGTTTTTTAACCTTTCTTCAATAGTTAAAGAATTTAGTTCTTCTTTGAGAAAATTAACTTGACTATTTTTAGAATCAATTTGATCTTGGATCAAATTAAGAACTTTATAAATAGGCTTAGTAATGAACTCAAAAGTAACAGGTTTTCCATTATAAGTACCTGTAATTCCTCTTTCATTAATGAAAGTAAGAGGATAAATTTTATAAAGGAAAGGAAGGCCAATTATCATTTGGCTAGTAATGTCATCTGCAATGAGAAAATCATTAGGAATACAACAACCATTAACACAGACATAAGCATTTTTAAGCTTATAGTTGATTTTTAGAGGGCCTCCTCCTGCATGAGAAAGAGATTGTGTAGTTTTCTCAAAAAACTTAGTGGGAATTTTTCCCATCTGTATGACACTTATGTCAGCTCCGCTATCAATCATGGCAATGAAATTTTGTCTATAAGAGTTATTAATAAGAAGAGAAATCTTAGTATACCATTTTTGGGATATAATCATATTAATGGTAGCCAAATGATCTTCTTCTCTGAAATCATGAGAAGCGATAGAGTTGGTATCAATGTCATCAATCTTATCTTTTCCTTTTTCAATGGAAAAAAGTCTAGAAGAGAAATCTAAATTCTGTTTTTGAAGAATTTTAACATTGTTTTTGAGATTATTAATCTCTTGAACTAAATCGTTTATGGTGATAGGATTATTTTTAATATTCCTAAGTTTGAGAAGCTTATCAATTTCTCCCATATTATAATAATTGTTATTTATTTTATTTAAAAGGCTAGTCTTATTATCACTAGAACAGGAATCATCGAATTGTTCAATAATCTTATTTCTTAAACTAGGGTCTTTAACCTGTTTAAGGAATTCAAGAATATGATTATCAGTTAAGACATTAATATTCATGTCTTGAAATTGACTCATAAGCTTATAAAATTCATCATCAGTTTTGATGCTGTCAATATCATTGATACAATTTAGACAAGGTTTACCAAGAGCGCAATTATTACACTCAACTTTGTCAGACAGAGAAGAAATATCATCATAAGAATTTCCAGAAGAGTCTGTAAAAGATTCATTAGAATCAATCTCATTTTCAGAATTCATGACGATTTTGAAAAGAGTTTCTTTTAAGTCATCACTGATATCAAGATTCTCAATCTTGTCTTTAGCATAACATTGGTTAGCATAATGACCATTTTTGCCACATTTATGACAAACGATTTTATCAAGGTATTTTTTATTTTTATAAAATCTTTTCTTATTATGAGTTTGATCATAAAACTTTTCTTTTTTTCTGTTTATTATTAGAATACCTCTTCCTCTTCCTAAAATTAGATTTATTAGGAAAATCCTTCTTATGAACTCTTTTTGGGCTTGGATTGTCCAAACCAAATTGATCACAAAAATGACCTAATTGTTTTCTTTCTAAAAGATTATCTTTTTTGATTTGATTTCGCAATTTGATTTCATTACAAAGATTTAATCCTTCTTGTACACAAATACTTATGATTTGACCAAAAGTGTAAGACTCATAAGAAATAGAGTCAGAGTCTTTTCGAAGAACTTTTTTAATTCTTTCAGCAAATAAGTAAGGAAGACCATCAACAAATTTATTCTTCCAAATATCCTGGTTACAATCAGGAATATCATAGATACGAGACAGAAAAGTATCTTTGTACCATCTGAAATCAGTAAGGGTTTTACACTTCATTTTTAAAAGAAGAGTCTTAGTATTTTCAGACTTATTGGTAAATCTACCAGTAAAATGTTCTAAAATAGTAAGAACAAGAGAATAAACAGCATTAGATTTAGTCTCACCATTTTCGATTTTAACAGAAGAAAATATTTCCTGTTTGTTTAGAGGACTTAGATAATTGTCCCACCAACCCTTCAGTTGGCCCGTAAAACCTACGGTGATAGCCTGAGCGGTTTGAATATCATTATTACCACTAATGCTACTGGCAGAGCTATACATAAGCATACGATGGCATTGAGTAAAAATATGCTTATCAGCACCGCCATCAATGTTCCATTCATAAATACTTTTCCCCGAATAAGAGGTAGTAAAATAATTTTCTTGTTCCTCATGGAGAACATCCATAGGAGTTGGTCTCTTATAATAGTATTTGGACAAATTTGGCTTGTCAGCCCATTTAATTTTATTCAAACTTTCAGTTCTACTGGATTCAACAGAATCTTTTTCAAAGTCATTATCAAGAGTAGAAATATTAAGTTTTTCAAACTTATGACTTATGATTTTTTCAAAATCTGAAACAGAAGCTTCAATATTGAAATCTTTTATTTCAATAGGAGATTGTATAGAAGAAGCAGTTTTAATTATAAAATTTTTATTATCATTTTCTTTTAAAACATCAGACTTAGTCTGTATTTCAGTCTGCGAAATAATTTTATCAATCTTACTATGTAAAGAAATAATTTCTTCTCCTAAAATAGAGAGATAAAGATTACAAAAATTATTTTGTTCAATCATTTGATTAATATGTTTTACAGTAATTTGTAAAACATCTTTTTCAAGAATCGTGGTAAATGGGAGGAAATTAAAAATCCTACCTCCCTTTTCAATTTGAAAAGGAACATGGGGAGGGTGAACAGATTTTTGTGTTTCTCCCGAGATGATCTTATAATCTCGTTCGATAACAGAAATATGATTTATATAAAAGGTTTTGATAAACCAAGGAACATAATAAGTAATTTCATTATGTTGTTTACAGAATTTATAAAAACTGTTAACAAAATAATCTAATTCTTCTTTTGGAAAAGAACTAAAATACCAAGTTCGAAATTTTTCCCATTTGGGATCGTAGAACTCTTTATTAATTTGAGCTCTAGGCAAAGAGCCTTTCGAGAAGTCTAAAAAAGGTTTAAAATCCATAAAATTATATCTTAAAATTACAATCCGAAATTGTTTCGGGGTTAATACCATCATTGTGGACAATATTGTTTTTATTAACAATAATTCTTTCATTATTGAAGTCATTAAACGTATCTTCTTTATAAGAAGAAGTAGAAACCCTAGAATCTGAAGGTAAATTAACCTCATAATCAAGAGGGGAGAATAAAGAGTGGCTAGACATAGATCTAGAATGAAAAGAAGATTGCCTTCTTTGATTATTTTGAAAACCAATACTAATTGTTCCATTATTACTTTGCGTAATATGCTGAAAATTATTATCAATCAAAGGAATATTAGGAACAGATTGTTCAATTATCCAATTATCTGGGAAAGTAATTTCTTCCCATTTAATGGACCTTCTAGTACTAATATTGGATTTTCCAAAATTGGTTTCAATGAGGATAGTCTCATTTTTGTCATTTTCAAATTTTTTGCACATAGGATTTAAGGTAAACAGAGGTTTATAATAAATACGGTAACATATACACATGACCTCAGTACCAGGTATATAATTATAACCATGAGTTTTAACATTTAATGTTAAAGAATCAAGAATATTGCTGTCAGATAAAGAAAGCGATAAGTTAGGATAAGCGTCAAAATAAACGGGTCCTAAAGCCAGACTAGACTGGATTATCCCCATAAGGGATTGTTTCCAGTTAAGGTTTCTGCCATCTCTAAGAGTAGCAAGAAAGCTTTCTGGTAAACCTTTTAAAGTAAGTGGCCTAAAGGCAACTTGAACACATCCAATATGAAGAAATTTATGTGTTCTTTTAAAAGGTAAAATATCATTTTTGCTAAGCAATTTTATAACCATTTCTTCTTCATGAAGAGGAATCGAAGATTCAGTGGTTTTAACAATTTGTTTAAAACCTAACTTTTCAAAAGTTCCTAATTTATAAACCATTTTAGGTTCAATTTTTGGAATAGTCCATCTGTTTAATAGATCTAAATTCTCAGGAATATCATATTCCTGTGTTATACTGTTCTTAACAGTATCCTTAAACCTGAATAAATTCATAAGAATTTAAATTGTATTGAATCATATACCATAACATATATTAGATTTAAGGAGATATTATTTATACACATATATGTTAATTTCAAGAAATCAAGATTTATTGATTCACAACTTTATATAAATCCTTAACTCTTAAATCAAAACTCACACAACATTATAATTCTCAAATTCGATTTTTACATTGTAAGTTATTTACTCATTATAATGCATTGTATTGACCGTAATTTATTTATTAAAAAGTTATTGTGCATACGACGTATACACCGTAAGTTATTTACAATTCTAAAAAGAAAAAAAAAGATTTTATATCATACAATATTATGTATGCGTTGTGCATTTATACATATATTTTTAAGGATTAGTCTTGTATGCACCAGTTACACGGTGCAACTCAAGTTCATTTTTAAAAAGTTAAACAGTTTATAACTGAAAAGTTAAACAGTTTATTACTGAAAAGTTAAACTATAAAAGATACACTTTTCAATAATTAATTGTTTAACTTTTCAGTTATAAACTGTTTAACTTTTTTAAAATGAACTAGAATTGCACCGTGTAACTGGTGCACAAGAGACTTACTCTATTTTTAATTATTAAATTAATTTATCACAATATGTGGGGCGCTAGTAGATTTGTTAATTTACTTAGTTATTAATTATTAATTTCATTAGCTAAGAATTAAAATATAACATTGTAAATATATATTAGATTAGTCAATAGTCATTAGAATTGTAATGTTCTTCATCTTCCACAATTAGGGTTTACGTCGCCCAAGTCCCAAACTTTTATGGATTATGTTTAGATGTAATTTTCAAGAATTTATGAACAATGTTTGAATAATATCACATTATTATAATTATAACTTTTTATTTTATATTACATTTTTGTTTTTTTTAGCCTGAGCACGTTAGTGGCTCGTTTAGCCCATGGACCGCTAGGGTTACTGTTAGGTCCCGAATATTAGTGGCTCAGCACCATTTAGACCCGCAGCCCATTTAACATCTCTAGTTATATGTTGCAATCTTCAAAGTAAAAAGTAAAAAATAATTAAAAATTATTTATCTCGACTCCAAAGGAAAACCAAGAAAGTATGCAACAAATGACGTTTACAAAGAAGTTTTTTGAAATTTATAATTATTAATATAAATGACATGCATTTTTTAAATTATTAATAATGTAATATATAAATACACTATCTGTTTGTCTTTTATTTACATTCTAATTTAATTGAGTTGTATAAGTTGAATTTTAGTTCAATATTAACTGTTATGGGTGCAAAGAAAGTGAAATTGAGATCAGATGAGCAAGTACTGCTGATTAACTGAACATTATACTATCAGCTGAGGAAGTCAGCTGATAGGTCTGCTGATGGTTAGTCACCTGATGAGGTCAGCTGAGATCGTTTGAGAAGTCTACTGAAAGTCATCTGGAATATCAGCGGAGTCAGCTGAGGAGGTCAGCTGATGGTAGTCAGCTGAGGTGGTCAGCTGAGGAGGTCAGCAGCTGATGGTGGTCAGCTGAGGAGGTCAAAATGATGATCAGTCAGGATGGTATGGTCAGGTCAGCTGGTCAGATCAGGACAAAAGGTCTACTGATGATATCAGCTGAGTACTCAGACTCAGCTGAGGACATATCATATCAGCAGACAAGACAAGACAAGACAAGACAAGAAAGGAGCATACTGACTACAAAATCAGGAATTAACTCAGGATCAGTTACGAAGCAGTTTAAACTTCCAAGTTGGACAACGGGCGATCAGTTTAACAGAATCAAAACTGAAAATTGTTGGGCTCTGACAGTTATTCATTTTCGGTTGCAACTGTAGCAGTTTTCTTGTTAGGTGGTTACGATCACTAGCATTAATTAGGGATTCCATACTCATATATATATACGCACATATGTATAGAGAGAGATAGAACGATCATATACTCAGAGAGATCAAAATACTTGTAATCTGTATCATCTTCCATCGATTAGTGAGAGAGGTGCCCTCATCCCTGGACGTAGATCATTTCTGATCGAACCAAGTAAATCTTGGTGTTCTTCAATTTCTTTATTCCAATTGATTTCAAACAATCATTGTTGACTCAACAATTGGCGCCGTCTGTGGGAAACAAGGAAGATTGTTGGTGAAATCAACTGATATGGCTTCTACGAAGATGGAGTTTGAGAAATTCACAGGAGCGAATGATTTTGGTTTGTGGAAGGTGAAGATGAAAGCTCTCCTCACACACCATGGATTATCAAATGCTCTGAAACCAGCGAATCAGTGGCCATCATCATCCGCATCAAAACCTGCAAAGAAGCAGGAAATTCTGGACAAGGCTCATAGCACAATTATTTTGTGCTTGGGAGATAAACCTCTGAGGGAGGTGTATAAGGAGAAGACTGCCATTAATGTGTGGAATAAGCTGGAACAGGTGTATCAAATGAAGTCGGTTACCAATAAGTTGTTCATGAAGCAGAGGCTTCATTCATTCAAGATGACTGAAGATAGGGATCTTGTTGAACAACTTGAAGAATTCAATAAAGCAGTGGATGATTTGGAGAATCTTGAAGTCAAGATTGAAGATGAGGATAAAGCCCTGATGTTACTGAACTCTCTACCAAAATCCTTGGAGAATTTCAAGGATGCTCTGTTATTTGGAAGGTAAGAGAAGGTGTCCCCTGATGATATTCAAAATGCATTGAAAACTAAGGCGCTTCAAATGCAATCTGAAAGGAAGAACACAAATCAAGGTGAAGGGCTGAATATCAAATTCAAGAAAGGGAAGAAACCGTTTCAGGGAAAGAAGAAGAAGAATGGTAAAGGCCCTGAATCTGGAAAATTTGTGGAAAGGAGAAAATGTTTCTCATGTCAGAAGGTGGGACATCTCAAGAAGAATTGTCCTGACAAATCCAGGAAGCAAGAAGAGGATCAAAAGGCAGATGTCACAATTGCTACTCAAGAAGGATATGACAGTGCTGAGGTCTTGGCTGTTACTGATGTCAAGCTGAGTGAAGATTGGGTGTTGGATTCTGGATGCTCATTTCACATGTGTCCCAATGAAAATTTATTCAGGGATCTTAAGAAATTTGATGGTGGATCAGTTCTCTTGGGGAATGATCAGATGTGCAAGGTCAGAGGCTCTGGCTCAATAAAGTTGAGGCTGCATGATGGTGCTGAGAAGATACTACAAGATGTCAGGTTTGTACCTGAGCTGAAGAGAAATCTTATTTCTCTTGGATCACTCAATGTTTTGGGATATGAATTCAATACAAGAAATGGATTCATATTGATAACCAAGGATAACAACATTGTAATGAAAGGCAAGAAGGTAAATGGCTTGTACATTCTGATGGGTAACTCAGCTGCCGGATCAGTGAATGCAGTTATGGGCAGTTCTGATGCTATCTTGTGGCACAAGAGGTTAGGGCACATTGGTGAAAGATGACTGAATGAACTCTCCAAGCAGAAGGCATTTGGAGATTCAAGAACAATCAAATTGGATTTCTGTGATCACTGTGTGTTGAGAAAATCCAAGAAACACTCTTATGCAAAGGGGAAACATCATACTGGTGCTCCTTTGGACTATGTACACTCTGACATCTGGGGGCCTTCAAGAACTGAAACTCATGGAGGTGGAAGGTACTTCATGACCATCATAGATGACTTCAGCAGAAAAGTGTGGGTAATCATTCTGAAGCAGAAGAGTGAAGCCTTTGGGAAGTTCAGGGAATGGCTCCTTGAACAAGAGAACAAAAGAGGCAGATCCTTAAAACATCTCAGGACTGACAATGGACTTGAGTATGTGTCAGAAGAATTTGAAAATTTCTGCAAGGAAAGAGGCATAACAAGACACAAGACTGTTCCAGCAAACCCTCAACAGAATGGGCTTGCTGAGAGGATGAACAGGACTATTTTGGAGAAGGTCAGATGCATGTTATCAGATGCTAAACTACCTAAAGTATTCTGGGGAGAGGCAATTAATACTGCTTGTTATTTGATAAACAAGACACCCTCATCTGCTATTGACTTCAAAACCCCAGATGAACTTTGGTATGGTAGGCTGTCAGATTACAATAATCTGAAGGTGTTTGGTTGCTTAGCATTTGCTCACATAAGGCAAGATAAGCTGGAACCAAGGGCTCTGAGGTGCATCTTCCTGGGATATCCAAAAGGTGTCAAGGGTTATAGATTGTGGTGCCTTGAAGCTGGACACAAGAAGTGCATTATCAGCAGAGATGTGACTTTCAATGAGAAAGTCATGGGATATAGTACATCTGAAAGTTCTCAGGATGCTGAGGACAACCCCATAATCAGACATACACCAGAGGTGGAGCATACAACCAGGATTCAGAATGAAGATCAGGCTCAGGAAAACTCTGATATCAGGAATCCACAAGAAGATACGTTGAGTGCGTCAGCAGACAGTGATTCTGAAGATCAAACTGAAAATTCAGATGAGGAGGGTCAAGATTTGAGAAACTACAGTCTGGCTAGAGATAGACATAGGAGAAGCATTCATCCACCAATCAGGTTTGGACAAGCTGACATGATCTCATATGCCTTATCAGTAGCAGAAGAAGTAGAGTATCAAGAACCTGAAACTTATGCTGATGCAGTGACAAGGAAGGATAAAGATCAGTGGATTTCAGCTATGAAAGAAGAGTTAAATTCACTTGAAAAGAACAACACATGGGTTCTTGTGAATAGAACAAAAGGGCAGAAGGTTGTCAGCTCAAGATGGATATTCAAGAAAAAGTCTGAAATTGGGTCAGATAGACAGGAGCTGATCAGATATAAAGCAAGGTTAGTTGCAAGAGGATTTACTCAGAGGGAAGAAATAGAATTCAATGAAGTGTTCTCACCAGTTGTGAAGCACTGCTCAATAAGGATCTTATTGTCTAAGGTGAATCAGGATGGACTGGAATTACAACAGCTGGATGTCAAAACTGCATTCCTACATGGAGAGCTTGAAGAAACCATTTATATGCAGCAGCCTGAAGGGTTCATACTATCAGAAAATGAAGGAAAGGTATGTTTGTTGAAGAAGTCTCTGTATGGACTTAAGCAAAGCCCAAGGCAGTGGTATAAGAGGTTTGATAGCTTCATGGTGTCAATAGGCTTCAGCAGATGCAAGTATGATAGTTGTGTGTACTTGGAAAAACAAGGCTCTGAGGTACTGACATATCTATTACTCTATGTGGATGATATGTTAATTGCTAGCAAAAGTCTTGGAAGAATTCAGAAACTAAAGGATAAGCTCAGTTCAACCTTTGACATGAAAGACCTTGGAAGTGCAAAGAGAATTCTGGGTATGGATATTATCAGGAACAAGTCATCTGGAAGGATGTTCTTGACTCAGCAGGATTACATACTGAAAATCTTGAGAAGATTCAATATGCTGAGTCAAGATCGGTCTCTACTCCTCTTGGACAACATTTCAAATTGTCAGCTGATCAATGTCCCAAGAGTGATCAGGAGAAGTCTCAGATGAACAAGATACTTTATTCAAATGGAGTTGGAAGCATAATGTATGCTATGGTTTGTAGCAGACCTGATATTGCTCATGCTGTGAGCTTGGTCAGCAGGTTTATGGCTAATCCTGGAAAGGCACATTGGGAAGCTTTCAAGTGGATAATGAGATATCTGAAAGGTTCAGCACATTTGGGACTACTATTTGAGAGGACTCAGGAGGACAAGCAACCTCTACAAGGTTTTGTAGATTCTGACTATGCTGGAAGCATAGATACAAGAAAGTCTCTGACTGGATATGTGTTTACACTATATGGCACATCCATCAGTTGGAGGGCTGCATTACAGTCAGTGGTTACACTATCAACCACTGAAGCTGAGTACATCGCAGTGACAGAAGCAGTAAAGGAGGCTATGTGGCTTAAGGGCATTATCAGGGAATTTGGAATCAGGTAAGATGAAGTTACTGTGCAATGTGATAATCAGAGTGTCATTCACTTAGTCAAGCATGAGGTCTTTCATGAAAGATCTAAACATATTGATGTGAGGCTTCACTTTGTGAGGGATGTGGTGGAAAAGAAGGTGATCACAATACAAAAGGTATCTACTGATGACAATGCTGCTGATATGCTGACTAAAGTCATACCAAGTTCTAAGTTCAACTACTGTTTGGAGCTAGTTAAGGTACAGTCATGGGATGTGCCTTAATACTACTGTGATGTGAAGGTTAGGTGGAGGCATCTCACTTACTTTGAGGTGGAGAATTGTTATGGGTGCAAAGAAAGTGAAATTGAGATCAGATGAGCAAGTACTGCTGATTAACTGAACATTATACTATCAGCTGAGGAAGTCAGCTGATAGGTCTGCTGATGGTTAGTCACCTGATGAGGTCAGCTGAGATCGTTTGAGAAGTCTACTGAAAGTCATCTGGAATATCAGCGGAGTCAGCTGATGGTAGTCAGCTGAGGTGGTCAGCTGATGGTGGTCAGCTGAGGAGGTCAGCTGATGGTGGTCAAAATGATGATCAGTCAGGATGGTATGATCAGGTCAGCTGGTCAGATCAGGACAAAAGGTCTACTGATGATATCAGCTGAGTACTCAGACTCAGCTGAGGACATATCATATCAGCAGACAAGACAAGACAAGACAAGACAAGAAAGGAGCATACTGACTACAAAATCAGGAATTAACTCAGGATCAGTTACGAAGCAGTTTAAACTTCCAAGTTGGACAACGGGCGATCAGTTTAACAGAATCAAAACTGAAAATTGTTGGGCTCTGACAGTTATTCATTTTCGGTTGCAACTGTAGCAGTTTTCTTGTTAGGTGGTTACGATCACTAGCATTAATTAGGGATTCCATACTCCTATATATATACGCACATATGTATAGAGAGAGATAGAATGATCATATACTCAGAGAGATCAAAATACTTGTAATCTGTATCATCTTCCATCGATTAGTGAGAGAGGTGCTCTCATCCGTGGACGTAGATCATTTCTAATCGAACCACGTAAATCTTGGTGTTCTTCAATTTCTTTATTCCAATTGATTTCAAACAATCATTGTTGACTCAACATTAACTTTTATAAAATAAATTATTTAAAAGCACAAGAATTTACGTAATATAATTATATTAAAAATATATTTTTTAATAATCCATCGTAATTAGAGGTGTCAAATGGGCCGGGCCGGGCTGGCCCGGTACCGGCCCACCGGGCCATTTTGTTTTTTCAGGCCGGGCCCAGTTCCTATCGGGCCACTTATTTTCAAGCCCGTCCTGGCCCAAGACGGGCCACCGGGCTACCGAGCCAAATCGGTCCGATTTTTTTAATATTTTTAAATTTTTAATATATTACCATTACATTTAATTTCTATATATATATATATCTTATTAATAGGTCATTTTGTATACAAATCTATTCAAAAAGTCTAAAAATTTATTTAATTTGTCAAAAATAATTTATTAATTAAAATAAAACTCAAATTTCTATATAGTAATACTTAAACAAAAATAATTCAACAAACCTTAATAAACTATAATTCACAAAATTAAATTCAAACAATAATTTTCTAACAATCATTTATAAATGCAAATTCATAAAAAAAAAAAATTAATAACAACTAATTCAACATCCCTCTCTAATAAGTTTGAATTAGGATTAGTCTTGTATGCACCAGTTACACGGTGCAACTCAAGTCCATTTTTAAAAAATTAAACAGTTTATAACTGAAAAGTTAAACAGTTTATTACTGAAAAGTTAAACTATGAAAGATACACTTTTCAGTAATAAACTGTTTAACTTTTCAGTTATAAACTGTTTAACTTCTTAAAAATGAACTAGAGTTGCACCGTGTAACTGGTGCACAGGAGACTTACTCTTTGAATTATAATTCATACTAACAAAATAGGAATTTCTAATTAAATAAAGTAACATTATCAAAATTCTAAATAAAGTATTTTCAGTCTTACCTATTCATATTTTTAATATTATAAATTAATTAACTAATAAATTGAGATCATATTTTTTAATTAAAAATATCTTTTGAGTAAATTTCAATGGAAGCGAAAAAAATGAAAATATTATTAATGAACATATATATTACCAAAAAATATGCATATTAATTGCCTCAAAATTTATAATTACCTCTTATACTACAACTCATATTCTAAACTACATCAAAATCATCTTAGCACAAATAGCAAATACTTAACTACAACAAAGTAATCCCCAATTTCAAAATTAAAAAAAAAAAATCTACCGGGCCAGCTATGGGCCACCGGCCCGAGCCTGAACTGCCCGACGGGTCTACTGGGCCGGGCCAAATAGGCCCAGTTCTTTTCGGGCCAGTATTTTTTGGGCTCGTCCTGTCCTTTAGGCCGGGTTTTTCGGGCCGGCCCCGTTTTGACAGCTCTAATCGTAATATGCATGTTGTTATATATATGTGTGTGTGAGATTTAATTAGGAATAATATATGATTTGATTAAGAATGACAAAATTGAAGAAAAAAATAGTTAAAAAGTCAAAAAGTGATTCTCAACATATTGTTTTGAAAAATTAAAATATTTATAAAAAAATTGAAAACAAAAACAATTGAAATATTATACACTTCATTTTGTTTGAAAAACATATCCAAAAATTGAAATAATATCAATATTTTTTCCCGAATAAAAAAATAGTGTATATGACTTAATAATATTTTTACCAAAAAAAACTAGTGCAAGTAACCGTAACCTTTGATTAAATGAAGTTTGGCTTTTTTTCTTTAACTTTTGAGTTTAGGTCCTTTCATTTAGTTGCTTGGTTAATTTTGTTTCTTGGCTTGTTTACGGACTGTATTACCATTAAGGAGAATATATTAGTATATTATATAATTATTATGTATACCAATTCAACGATTTTATTAATAATGGTCATTCAATCAGTTCGACCAAACGCACCAAGAATTTAAAATTTAATATCCACTTCCACTTTTAAAGCATACTGTAATGCTGTCGTAAATACAAGTGTAGTTCTTTTTATTTATATACATATTTTTCACAAAATTATTCAATAAAAGTATATATTTCCCACATCACCTATTAATTTTCAACATTTTTTTAGGCAAAAATATTTTATTAATTTTTGAAATAAAAAAATGAAGAATATTTTAAATTAAAATATATATTGTAAAAGTTCTTTTCTAATATAAAAATTATTAGCATAGGTTTTATATGAAAATGGTTCATAATAATTTTATAATGAAACTATTTTAAAATATTTAGTATTTGGTCAAGTGTATCAAAATATTCATCATCAAGTGAATTATAACATAATATCATTGACACAAATTTTTTATATTTCTGGTGAAATTATTGATACACTTATTAAATATTTGATATTTTAAATTTAATTCATGATAAAATTTATCATAAATTAATTTTATACAACATTTTAACAAATTATTTCCTCCGTCCACAAAAATTGGTCTACCTTAGCAATGCACGGTTATTAAGAAAAAATTGATGTTGATGTGTAACAGTGAGTGTATTAGTATAAAAAGTATTTAATTATTAAAAAACATTTGATGTGATGAGTAAAGGTGAATATATGTGTATAAAAAATAAAAAAAATGATTGTACTTTTTCCATTTTAGGATTGTTGGGTCACCAAGCCTTCTCTCACGACTCACGGTTTGGTTTACGGACTTGGGTTCAGGCCACTCGTTTGGTGGACACAAAACCGATGAAAATTGATAGACACCAAAGTCCTGTCGTGTAGAATTGCACACCAACACTACAGTTTCTCAACTCTCACTCACGATTTCGGTCGATCACAGATGGGAGAAGAAACACAATAGTCTTCTATATGGTGGCTACCAATAACACCTAGAGTTATAGAATTGAGCTTAAGATTTAACCAAATGTGCCAAAACCAAGTGGGCTCAAGCCCAAAAAGGTAAATAGACTAATTATTGTGGACGATCATTTAAGATAGTGTGGACCATTTATCAACGATGGAGAGAGTATTAACGTTTATAAAAAAGGAGAAAAAATTAATAAGAAACGAAAGACGTGTATGCAACTATGCATATATTGAAAGAGGATAAATGGGGTTTTTTTTAGAGGAAAGAGGATAAAAGGGCTTAAAGCAAAGGAGTTGATACATACGATATTGAAAGATTCTTCAAAGCGGTTGCACGTGCTTCCAAGTGGCTTCAATTAGCCGGCAGAATGATGGAGAAGAGACCGTGATTTGAAGATTTGCCTTTATTATTTATTATTTGACTTATTTAATTACATGAGCTTTTATTTTATATTAGGGAACTTTTATTTGCTCTTTTTATTTGAGACAGTGTATTTATACCTCCTGTTGAGACCTTTTGGAATTGATTATTGATGAATTAATTAAGTTCCTTTTGTGAGTCCCTTTTGAGTGTTATGTTCCCGCTGCTTCAGTTGGTATCCGGAGTCAGTTCCGGGGCCTACCGATGCCTCCCAAACGTGATGATGATGTTGCCCTCCAAGAACAGATGGCTACCCTTACCCAGGCAATCGCTGCCATGCAACTCCAGCAGCAAGATATCCTTACCCGCTTGGACTCGGCGGCCCCTCACCGGGAACAACCCCCTGTTAACCAACCTCCAGACGCCCGTTCCAATCCCCAGGCCACTATCGACGAGGCTACCGTCTCCCTTGATAACCCGTTTGCTGCTAGGGCTCGTCGTGATGTCCTTTTACCGCCGGTCGACACCCGTTGGGAACAAGGGTTTCGCCTTGATATCCTTGAATTCTCCGGCGATGGTTCTCCAGATGAATTTCTTGACTGGATTCACACTGTGCTTGATCTTTTAGATTACAAAGATGTGCCCTCCAATCACCGCGTCCCCTTAGTTGCAACCCGTCTTCGATCACGCGCAGCCGCCTGGTGGCGCAATTTGAAAGTAACCCGCGCTCGCCTGGGCAAAGAGTCGATCACGCGTTGGGCTAAATTTCACAAACATATGTCCCTAGAATTTGTCCCTTCTAATTATGATAGTGCCCAATATCAAAAGCTTATGACCCTTCGTCAAGGCCTTCCTCCGTCGCAGCATATTCAATGGAATTCTACCAACTATTGACACGGGTCAATTGCCGCGACACCCCGCCTCAGGTCGTCGCTCGGTACATCGGCGGCCTTCGTGGACCCATACAAGATGCCCTTAATCTGTTCCCCCCAAAATCTCTTGCGGACGCGCATCACCAAGCGACCGCTGTGGAGTCTCAACTTTCCAGGTGCTCTGGGTTGTCCCCCCTTCTGCCTGATTGGCGTGGGCCACCCAACACCACACACATACCTCCTGCGCGACGCGCACCCCCTCCCACTTTAGCCCCATCAGGCTCGCCTCAGGCCATCCCTGGCGCTCCTGCCCCGCTCCAACAGACTCCTGTTGTGGGCCCTCGCCCTCCCATGCCTGGCCGGTGTTTTAATTGTGGTGACCTCGGTCATCGCATGGTCTCTTGCCCACATTTGTGTGGCTCTCGTACGCTTTTACTTGAGGGCGATATTGATATTCCTTACGATGGATCGCCCGTGTTTGATGAGGAACCTGTTACCGATGAATCTGAAACTCACCTACAGGGTGATGTGGGCTCCCTGTTGGTACTTCGTCGTGCTTGCCTGTCGTCTAAGTCCGCCGAATAGCCCACACATCGCAATTGCATCTTTCAGTCCACGTGCACTGTCAATGGAAAAAATTGTAAGTTTATTGTTGATTCTAGCGCTTGTGAAAATGTTATTTCTGCTGATGTTATTTCTAAATTGTCGCTTGTTCCGGTTTCACATCATCGCTCTTATAATCTTGGTTGGTTGAGTCGTGATACTGTTATTACTGTTTCTGAGCGGGTGCAAGTTACGTTCTCTATTGCTGGTCGGTACTTTGATTTTGTTTGGTGTGATGTGGTTCCCATGGATGCCTGTTATCTGTTGTTGGGGCGCCCATTGCAATTTGATAGTCGTGTGGTGCATGATGGTTATCTCAACACTTATTCTTTCACTATGGATGGTTCTAAATTTGTGTTGCACCCTTCTGGCTCACGGCCTACCTCCCTTGATCCTCCTCTGTCGTCATGTTATCTTGCACCGCTTTTGAGTCTGAATTATCATCTAGTTTTCCATGTTATTTGCTTATTGCTCATGATATCTATGTTTCTACCCATATTCCCCATGTGGCTCAGACTCTTTTGCAAGAATTTTCTGATGTGTTTCCCTCTGAGTTGTCGGATTCATTGCCTCCTCTCCGTGACATTCAACATCAGATTGATCTTGTCCCAGGGGCAGCCTTGCTTAACAGGCCTCTTTAGAGCCTAAGTCCTTGTGCAGTTCCTGCGCTGCTCACTCCGAAAAAAGATGGTTCTTGGCGCATGTGTGTTGATAGTCGGGCTATCAACAAGATTACAGTCCGTTATAGGTTCCCTATTCCTCGCCTGGACGACCTGTTAGACCAGCTTAGCGGATCTACTATTTTCTCTAAGCTTGATCTCCACAGTGGGTATCACCAGATTCGAATTCGGTCGAAAGATGAGTGGAAGATGACCTTCAAGACGAGGGAAGGTCTATTTGAGTGGCTGTCATGCCCTTTGGCCTGTCGAATGATCTGAGTACCTTCATGTCTGTCATGAATCAGGCCATTCGTCCTCTCATTGGGACTTGTGTGGTTGTCTACTTCGATGACATCCTGGTCTACAATAAGTCTGTGGGGGCTCATATTGATCACCTGCGTTCAGTCCTTCATATTCTGCGTTCTGAGA
This sequence comes from Prunella vulgaris, assembly GCA_026898435.1. Taxonomy (NCBI): domain Eukaryota; kingdom Viridiplantae; phylum Streptophyta; class Magnoliopsida; order Lamiales; family Lamiaceae; genus Prunella; species Prunella vulgaris. The sequence continues at coordinate 1,981,191 of JAPKLY010000023.1, read as the reverse complement.
AATTCTATGGAGCTCCTAACAAGTGTGTTTTCTTCACTGACTCGGTTTTATTTTTGGGTTTCTGTATCTCTTCTGCTGGTGTTTCTGTTGATGATGCTAAGATAGCAGTTATTTGGGATTGGCCGGTTCCTACCACTATTACTATTTTTCACAGCTTTCATGGATTGGCGTCTTTCTACCGGTGCTTTATTCCACACTTCAGTTCCATCATGGAACCTATTACGGATTGTATGAAGGGCAAGACATTTACTTGGTCGTCTGCTGCCGATGATGCCTTTGCCACTATTAAGTGTAAGCTGACCTCTGCGCCTATTTTGATCCTACCAGACTTCTCTACTCCCTTTGAGTTACACTGTGATACTTCGAAGGTCGGCATTGGTGCGGTCCTCAGCCAGGATGGCCGTCCGATTGCATACTTTAGTGAGAAACTTATTGGCCCTCGTTCTCGCTATTGTACTTATGATACTGAGTTCTACGCCGTTGTGCGTGCAGTGCGGCATTGGAGACACTATTTATTTCACCGGGAATTTATCTTGTTCACTGATCATGACTCCTTGAAATACATTGCCAGCCAGGATCACGTTTCCGCCCGACATGCCTCTTGGACTGCGTACCTACATCAGTTTACTTTTGTGCTTCATCACAAATCTGGTGCTTCTAACCGAGTGGCGGATGCTCTTAGTCGTCATCATTCTTTACTGCTGGACATGCGCATCTCAGTTCCTGGTTTTGATACTTTCTCACATCTCTATGCGGACGATGTATACTTTGCATGCATCCTGACTCAATTGGCTGCAGGTGAGTCTTTGGGCTTTGTGCTTGTCGAGGGTTTCCTATTTCTCGGGACCCGCTTGTGTATTCCATCTTGCAGCCTCCGTTCACAGCTTATTTCGGAGCTACACGGCGTCGGTCATGTGGGCGTGATCACACATTTGCTCTCTTGCATGCCCGTTACTTTTGGCCTACCCTACGTCGAGATATCGCTCGTTATGTTACTCGGTGTCATGTTTGCCTTTTTATCTAAAGGGACTGCCACTAATGCGGGTCTCTATCGCCCCCTACCTATCCCGGATGCACCTTGGCTTGGTGTTAGCATGGATTTTGTCCTTGGTCTTCCTCGTACTCAGTGGGGCTTCGACTCCATCTTTGTTGTTGTCGATCGGTTTAGCAAAATGGCTCACTTCTTACCTTGTAAGAAGACTTCCGGTGCACTTCACGTCGCTCAGCTCTACTTTCGTGATGTGTACCGCCTCCATGGTCTTCCCACTTCTATTGTCTCCGATCGGGATACCCGGTTCTTAGGGCACTTTTGGCGTGGCCTTTGGTGCCTCGCTCGCACGGAACTTCATTTCAGTAGTGCTTATCATCCCCAGACTGATGGTCAGACGGAGGTTGTTAATCGTTCCCTGGGTAACTTGTTGCGCTGTTTAGTGGGTGATAACCTTCGCACTTGGGACTCGATGTTATGTCAGGTTGAGTTCGCACATAACTCTGTCGTGAATCGTAGCACTGGTTTCTCTCCTTTCTGGGTTGTGTATGGTCGTGTTCCACGCGGCCCAATTGACCTTGTGGATCTACAATCGCCCCCTCATGCGGATGATCGTGCTGTGTCGCACTGGGAACAGTTGGCGAAGATACATGCTTCCACCCGGGCTTGTCTCGAGTCTAGCAATACTCGCTAAAAAGCGCAGGCGGACCTCAAGCGTCGACATGTGAAGTTTGATGTTGGAGACTTAGTCTGGGCTGTTCTCACCAAGGATCGCTTTCCTGCTCGTGAGTATAATAAATTGGCTTCCCGGAAGATTGGACCAGTTGAGATAGTAGAAAAGATCAATCCCAATGCCTACCGTCTGCGTTTCCCCACCCACCTTGCGCACTTCCGATGTGTTTAATGTCAAGCACCTAATACCCTACTTTCATGGAGAAGAGACTCATCCCGATTCGAGGGCGAATCGTTCCGATGGGGAGAGAATGATGGAGAAGAGATCGTGATTTGAAGATTTGCCTTTATTATTTATTATTTGACTTATTTAATTACATGAGCTTTTATTTTATATTAGGGAACTTTTATTTGGTCTTTTTATTTGAGACATGGTATTTATACCTCCCGTTGAGACCTTTTGGAATTGATTATTGATGAATTAATTAAGTCCCTTTTGTGAGTCCCTTTTGAGTGTTACGTTCCCGTTGCGTCACAGAACCGGGGTAGGTATCCGATCAAGATATTTTTCATAACAATATATAATAATTATGACAAAGTATGTGTTTAGTATACATGTAAAATAGAATTTGTGTGTATTAATTTTAATTTGTTTTGAATTGTGATTCGATTCGAAATATTCGTTTATTGACAAATTAAATTGGGTCAAATTGTTACACACGAATACTATTTTTGTGTGTATTACACACATAATATCCACTCAATAAATATAAGAAAAAAAATATTAAGAGTATATTTGGTTTAGGAGACGCTTGGTTTTCTAGATAAGATAAATAAAGTAGAATAGAATTTTAATGATTATATTAATTGTAATCCTAATTTTAAAATAGACAAAAACTTATATAGAAATTTCTACGGTAGAAATTTCCAAAAATAGATTAGAAAACAAATTAATTCCACGGGCTCTAATTTGTCGCCAGAAAGTGTGCGCTAATTTGTCTCAGGGAAATCGATGTTACACATTCACTAATTCCCTCCCAGGCTCCCATCACTCAAACAACCCCCAACCCCTCCCTCACTCAGACACACACATGCACACCACTTTCATATAAGATTTTAGTTTTATTTATTGTTTTATAACTTTCATAAATTTAATAATAAATTAAATAATATTATATAATAAATTAAAAAAATTGCTCATAATTTATGTTGGTATAATAACACGCATTTGTCCATTTAGTAACATGCATTTGTTCATATAGTAACATAAATTGGAAAGTAAATATGTGTTACTATTAGAGTAAATATGTGTTACTATCTTATAAAATGTTATTATTTTACATATATTTCTTTGTTTTAATAGAATAAATAATTTTTCACATAATGCAAGAGCAAAATGTGTGTTACTATAAGAACAAATATTGATTATTCACAAATATTTATATATCTTTATAGAAACAATTATTTTTTCATATAATAACATATGTATTACATAAAACAATATACCTAAATTTAAAGGAATGATGAATAAATTAAGAAACACATATTTATTTTCATAAAAAAAAAAATTGCTTATATAGTAACACACATTTGTCCATATAGTAACACAAACTGAGAGACAAATGTGTGTTACTATTAGAGCAAATGTGTGTTACTATCTTATAAAATGTTGTTGTTTTACATATATTCATTTGTTTTTATAGAATAAATATATAATATTTCACATAATGCAAGAGCAAAATGTGTATTACTAATTTACTATAAGAACAAATATTGATTATTCACAAATATTTATTTATTTTTATAGAAATAATTATTTTTTCATATAATAACATGTGTATTACTTGAAATAATATACCTAGATTTAAAGGGATGATAAATAAATTAAGAAACACATATTTATTCTCATAAATATATTTTATCCTTACAGTAACACATATTTGCCCATATAGTAACACAAGTTAGAAGATAAATGTGTGTTACTATTAGAGCAAATATATATTACTATAAAATTAAATGTGTGTTACTGTAAGATTAAATATATATTACTATATGTATAAATATTTATTTATAATATAATATTAAATGTATAATTTTTAATCAACACATTTATTTAAAAAAATAAAAAATTTAAAAAGATTGCCAAGGATTGTGGGGTTAGGGGGGTGGGGGGAGATTGCCAACATTTACGTTGGATTGGGGGATGTTAGAAATTATTTAATTAAGTTAGATTGGCGTTAGGCTTGGGGTTAAAAGGAGAGCTGGGCGCGTGATCCTTTTTTTTTCTTCTTGTCTATATATAGTAATTTTTACGGTAGAAATTTCTACGCAAGTGTTACTCTTTAAAATAATATTTATTTGATATTAATGATTGTTATTTTTAAAATTAATTCTGATTTGTGTTTGGATTTAAGAATAACTAAGATAAAAATACTAAAATTTTCAATTTTGTCATTTCCCAGTTAACACAACTTTTTGAGAAATTTGAAGGTTATGTTTGTCAATTTTAATTTGAAATTGAGGATAAATTAATAAATTTAAATTTGAGACTATATAGTGCATGTTTGAAATCTCTAGCAGAATTGAAAAAGTGATAGTAAGTAATTTTAGTAGCAAAATAAAAAATAGGGAGTGTTTTAAACAAACTTAAGTGATTTTAAGAAATGATTAAAAAAATGTGTTTGTAAAAAAAGTGTTTCTAAAAAGGATATTGAGTATTATTTTATTGGAGAATGTATAGAAGTGTTTAAGTAGAAATTAAAAGCTAAAAATTGTTGTTTGACCAAAACTAATAATAAGCACTTAAAATAGTTGTTGATAACATGTTTTAAGTGTGTTTTTTTCAAAAAATAAGTACTTTTACTTTTTATATTGAGTTTGCAAACATGCACATAATCTAATGTAATAGTTGGAATCAAGTAATCAATTTCTTAAAGAATTAGATTGAATTTAGATATCGGGCTAGATTAATCAAGAACTCAAGTTCTAAAAGCCAAGACATAATTTTACTTGGAATTCGGGCTTAATTCACTGTAATCCTAAAACAAACACCTTCTTAAAGGATAAAAACCAAATACACCCTGGGGCATGCAATTTAAAAACTCAAATTTAAAATTTAAAATCTAAAACTCATTCTGGTTTGAATTTTAAAAATATATTTTTAAAATTCTAACCCTAGACCCCTATAAATAACCTAAATAAACATATCAAGTATTATATTTTTACTTCACCAATAAATTTTTTTACTTTTATTTTCTTTTGCATCATAAAATTAGAACATACCCTACTAAAAAATGCAAAAGGAACACAAATTTTAAAATTCTCTAGATTTTAAAAATCACTAATTTTCAAAAAATTTATTTTTTTAAAGTCACTTAAAATCAAAAAATAACATCAGTCTTTCATTGCATAATAATATTATGTCTATCACAATTGAAATTTGTGAATTTTTACAATTGAATTACAGTAAAAAAAAACTACCAGACAACCACGAGTGATGTGTATCTGTCTTATGCAGTGATACTACCAAGTACTGAAATAAACGAATCAAGATGGATATGACAGTATTTAAATATTTCTGACAACCTAATCAACTATATTGATGCTCTTATTTGTTTTGTTTTTTTTTATTATTGTATTTTGTATTTTTATTTACGAAGTAAAATAAATTTCGTGTTAGCAATATAAATAAAATCGTGAATTAACCAGATGTGTTAACTCACTTAGTCACTGGGCTCTTCACTTAAATGAGTGATTTATGTTCGATTCCCTTTGAGAATGAACTAAGACTCAATTTGGATGGATGAATTTGAAAATGAATGAGTTAGCTCACCTGGCCACCGGACTCCTCACTTGAGTGAGTGGCCTGAGTTCGATTCCCTCTGGGAACGAATAGGAGGGAGTTATAAGATTGGCTTTGAGATATGAGTGTATGGAGACTTGGTGAACTAACTTCTAACTACTAACCACTAACATTTACCTATCAAAAAAAAATTTGAAAATGAATGAATTTTTAAAAAAAAATACATGTAAGAAATCATATATTTCAAGTTATGAGTTATAAAGAGATAGAAGAGAAAGGAAAAAAGAAGGAAAGAGAGAAAGAGAAATGAGTAGAGAAGTGAGATTTCAAATGACATGATTTTTAAGAGAATTTATAATTCCTCCATTTTAAACATAACTCAAATCTAAGTATTTGTAAATTCATGGAGAGAGTGATTATTTGTGTGTGAAAACCACAAATTTCAAATTCACTCATCCAAATAAAGCCTAAGGGAGTTCTAAGGTGGTTTGAAGAAAAATGTTAAGCTCCATTTGGATTGATAGATTTGAAAATGAATAGATTTTTAGAAAAAATACATGTAAGAAGAGATATATTTCAAATCATAAATTGTAAAAAGATAGGAAAGAAAGGAAAAAGTAGAGAAAAGATAGAGATGAAAAAGGTAAAGATGAGAGAATTCACAAATGACATGGTTTTGATGAGGATTTAGAATTCATCGATTTTGAACATAAACTCAAATCTAAATATTTGTAAATTCATCTAGCATACTTGGAAAGGGTGATTATTTGTTTGTGAAATCAATGAATTTTAAATCTATCCATATAAACGGAGCCTTAGCATATTTAGAGATTTGGTGAAAATGAAATAAGTTCTAACTACTAACAATTACTCCTTCTGTCCCACTATAAGTTGCTCACGTTGTCATTTTCGTCTGTCCCTCTATATGTTGCTCATTGTTTTTTTACTTTTTTTGGAAACTACTGTTCACTTCTTTATTATTATTTTCAATATTTTTTACACTATTTCCATTAATTTTTCACTTTTCTCCATCACATCACTTATACTTTTTCATTTTTTTCATCACATCACTTATATTTTTTCACTTTTTCCATCAAATCACTTATACTTTTTCACTTTTACCTTAATTCGTGTGTCCAAAAATAACGAGCAATTTATACCCGAACGGAGGGAGTAATATTTAATGATAAAAAAAATAATCATGAATTCCATCTCGACTGACTGTAAAATCGTGAACTATAATCAAGCTTTTTAGTTTTCCACCCAATTAATGCCCCAAAAATTCAGTCTAGATTCCACCAATTAATATGCTCCTAGAGTTTAGTTTTCTACCCCAATTAATACGCATAATGTCTTGAAAACCCAACGAAAGCGAATGGTTTTTTGGAAAACCATTTTTTTTTTTTGAGAGGGTTTTTTTTGGAAAACCAATTAGTGCGCATAGGATTCAATTTTCCACCCCAGTTATTATGCCACAATATTTTAACTTTAAAATTTACATGCGTTTTTATTTTCTTTTTAAATAAATATTACTGATAAATATTATAATACTGAATAAAAAGTTACACACAACACACAAATTTTAGAGACATATTTATTAACTATAATTTATTTTATTTTTTTATTTAATTTAGTCTATTATAATAAATTAGCATTATTTTTCTTGAAAAAAATAATTATGTTAAAAACATATGAATAGCATGATAATGCATGAACGTTTTGCTTAATTAAAAATATTTAAATATGCAAGGTGAGAGATTTATATTAAAAAAATATTAATTTTGTATACAAGTGTAATTACAAGGTTTATTAATATGCAAGTTGAGAGATTTATTAATAAATATACAAGTGTGATTACAAGGTTTATTAATTTTGTATAAAAATTATGTTATTTTAATAGCTTTAATTTAATATTGCATAAATTAATTTTTTTAGTTTTGCAGTTTATAATTGGAGAGGATTTTCAATCGAAACATGAAGTATCATAATTGGATAGAATTTTGTGAATATTTAAATAGTATTAATAATATTAATTTTAACCGTATTAATATTTATTTAAAAAAATAAAAGTGCATATAAATGATAAAATTTCATTTAATAAAAAAGAATATTGTGGCTGTGGGCATAATAATTGGTGTGGAAAATTGAATCTTATGCGTACTAATTGGTTTTCCAAAACACTATGCGCATTAATTGGGGTAGAAAACTAAATTCTAGACCATTAATTGGCTGGAACTAGGGGTGAGCACTGTTCGGTTTTAACCGAAAAACCGAATCGAACCGAACCGAAATAAGAATTTGGTTCGATTAATTTGGTATTCGGTTCGGTTTTGGTTTTAAATATTTAAACTTTTGGTTTTCGGTTTCGGTTTTTAGGGTAAAAAAACCGAAAAACCGAACCGAATTTAAACATATATATATATATATAATTATAATGTATAATACTATTACTAATATATATAAATAAATTAAATAAATATTATATTACATAAATATAATTACATTACATATAGATAAAAAAAATCTTAACCCTCAAACCAGTAAGTTACCCCTTCCAAATTCCCTCCCTCACCCTCACCCTCACCCTCACGGCGCCTCACTTCCAGAAATTCCCTCCCCCACCATCACGCCACTCACCCCATTCCAATCCGTCGCCGTCCGCCTAAGCTCACGGCGGGCGACCACCAAATCACCACTTCTCCTCTCCCTGTTTCCGCACACACAATTTTGACTAGTGATATTTCGGTTAATATGGTTATAAACCGAAACCGAACCGAAAATTTCGGTTTTGGTTTTTTCGGTTTTTAATGTATATGGTTCGGTTTTGGTTTCTAATAATAATAAATTCAGTTATGTCGGTTTTGGTGATTTAGTTCGGTTCGGTAACCGAACCGAACCATGCTCACCCCTAGCTGGAACACAATTCGTGGGGCATCATCGTATAGTCAGACGTGAATTCCATTCACCTCACTTTTGTAGATAAAAATGCAAAATACAATAATAATTTTTTTTTTAAAAAAAAACCTCATATTTGATTTGAATATTTTCTTTAAGTCGGAAAAATAAATTTGTAGGTCTTGTATGAAAATAGTTCATATCATTAACCACTTTTTAATAAGACAAAAAAAATTATAAATATAAACATTTGTATCACAAAATGGTTTATATCATGAAAATAGTTTATATAATATTTTATCAAATTTGTATTCAAATAATAATAATGAAATATGGATATTAAATCAAATCAAAATTATTTGATTTGTTTATGTCGGTAGTCTCTAGTAGAAAAAACTATTAAACGGGTTATAATTTTGATAAATTTTAGATTAATAGAATTTTGAACTAAATAGGTATGTGAATTAAACAGTATACTATTATATAAACCCTACCTCTAACTCTAATGGGACTCGATTAAACAACTCATTTCATGCCTCGAGATAGTAAAAAAATATATAGTTTTGTGTAAAATCGTCTCATGACATGAGACAATTATCTGAGATATAAATTGAATATGATTCATTATCACTTTAATAAAAAATAAGAATTAATTTGTATGATCTCGTATTATGAGACAGTTTCACACAAATTTTATTTTAAAAATAAATTTAAACCTTAAAATTGCAATTTAAAGTAACTACTCCCCCGTCCCGTAGGAATATGCACCCTACGAGACGATACATTTTTTAAGAAAAAATGTGTTTTATATATATAAAATAGTGGTATATGGGTAAATATATGTATAGGTTTGTCAATGTACACGTAAATCAATATTTCATTTTTTAGTAGTGTGCAAATTTGTTCAGGACGTTCGAATAAGGAAAGTGCGCAAATTTCTGTGAGAGAGTATATTCACACAAAATAAAATTTTAAATTTTCGCTCCAAAATGTGTTATAATTTGGACAAATGTGAGTTATTATTAAGCAAAATGTGTGTTACTATCAGACTAAATGTTTTTTTTTTTTTTTACATATATATCACTTGTTTTTATAGAAATAATATTTTTGCATACAATGTAAGAACAAAAAGTGTGTTATTATAAGAAAATATATTACTTTTTCATAAAATATCCATTTATTTGTATAGAAATAATTATTTACTCTTATAATAACATATATAAAATAATAAAAAGTGTGTTACCACGTGAATCAATATATCTAACTTAGGGACGATGATTAAATTTTAAAAAAAAAATTTATTAGAGCAAATGTTTGCCCATATAAAAAAACATATTAGTAAAAAATATTTTGTCCAACAGTAACACATGTTTGTTCATATTGTAACATAAACTGGGAAGCAACCATGTGTTACTATTAGAGAAAATATGTGTTACAAATGAAATGTTGTTGTTTTGCATATATTAATTTGTTTTTATAGAATAAATAGTTTTTAATATAATATAAGAGCAAAAAATATGTGTTACTATAAGAAAAAATATTGGTTTTTCATAAAAATTTATGTATTTGTAGAGAAATATTATTTTTATATAATAACACATACTCCCCCGTCTCAGGACTACTTTCACACTTGTATTATTTAAAAGTTCCAACTCTACTTTCACACACTTAAAAATGAAACTTTTTTACACTCATAAAAGTCAATAAAATATATTTTTTCTTATTTTATTATTTAAATTTACACTCAATTTTCCTTACTTCGCGTGTCCAGGATAACTATGAAAGTTGTCTTGGGACGGAATGAGTATAAAATAGTAAAAATGTGTGTTATGTATAAATCAATATACCTAGATTTAAGGGATGATCATTAAATTAAAAAACACATATTTATTCTTATAAAAGTACATTTTCTCTTACAGTAATACACATTTGCTCATATCGTAACACAAACTGGGGAGCAAAGGTATGTTACAATCTTATGAAGTGTTGTTCTTTATATATATATATTCATTTATTTTATATAATAATAATTTTTCATATAATACAAGAACAAAATGTGTGTTACTATAAAAAATATATTATTTTTTCATATTTATTTATGAAAAAAATAAATGTTATGAAAAAGTAAAAAATTTTCTTATGGGAACCCACATGTTTCTATTAGATTGTATGAAAAAATATTATTTCTCCAAAAACAAATGAATATATGCAAAAAAAAATAACATTTAATCTGATTGTAACACTTCTGTCTAATAGTAACATGCATTTGCCCAAATTGTGACATACTTAGGAGCGAAAAAACCTGGAATTACAGCTATGAAAATTTTGGAAAAAAATGCCCAGATCCGACCTGACCCTGTCACGGACCCGCAAATTTTTTAATATGATATGTTTTACACCGTGAAACAGTTTACATGAGTGTGTCTCCTAATAAAATAGCTACATTACCATATAATTGTTAGGATTTTAATTACAATTATGAAGAAATCGAAAGAAATAATAAAACGAAATAACATAGATTTGTTTACCCAGTTCGTCTGTAAAGATCAGGGATGAAAATATCCCGATATTTTCTTGATATATCCACAATATATCAATTTATCGTAGTCACCGATATCAATATTGAGTAGAAATGATATTTCCATGATACCCATTAAAATTTTTAAAAATATCGATAAAGCTTTCGAATCGTAGTTAACAATGAGGACTTCATCATTAGTCCAGTCTAACTCATGATTAACTTGAGCTTCATTGTCATCGTCGACTGGATTTAATGGTTGAGACCAACAATATAAAACACTCCCACATGCTCTTTCATGAAGATGCTTAATACACATCTCCATCTTTGGTTTTCAATATGCATAGTTGTTATCATCTAAAATTGGAGGTTTAAGCGCGGGTGTGAGAGGATACTCCATTGCAAACTCAAATACATACATACACAGGATCTTTAACTATGTATGTCTAATTTTGGCTCTGAGGCCACTTGAAAAGGGAGGTGTGTACGTGTTATAGAAAATATTGTAAAAAAATTTTAGCATAAAAGACAACACACAGCGAACGACTTAAAACACACGTTTGCAAGAAGATATCAAAATTTTCACATATTATGCAATGTATAGTATGTGATGCCTTATGACAATAAGCATTCATTATAATAAAGTAGAGACACAAACAAGGTTCACAAAAAAACCTAAAATCAAGGTCACGTAGACCAAAATAAGATCCACACAAGTGACCCAAATAAGACCTAACAAGCAGATCAAAACAAGGAAAATATATCTACATTTAGCCAGACAGAATTCTAATCTAAAACAACAATGTTGTGCTAAATGCAGAGACACTTAAACCTAACATATGGGTGGAAGAATATAACCACCTAGAACCTAAATAGACGAACTACTCGATAGTTTTTTGGTGTTATATTCCACACACTGAAGAGTTTAATGCCTCCTCTATTTATAGGCGTGGAGATCGACATCTACACTCCACTAGAAGCCGAAAAATGAGCTCCTCAAGGCAACTTCCAATAACTTCCCTCCATGATGTAACTTCCAAGTTAGTGGAGTATTTGTCTACTCAAGCAACAACCACTTGACGTGTAACTGTGGAAGATGGTTCTGGAACTCCTCACGTCTTCTACTTCCATGTCTGGACAAATACAATAACAAAAAAACTATCACGAGTTAAGTTAGTCGAAATGCTGACGGTGCCAGAAATATTATTAATTATTTTACTAGATCGATGGGATTAGTTGTTTTAATATAGAGTATTAGTTTGAATCGATTTCACACCAAAACTACTTTACTCAATATTACGTTCCTGAATTTTAATTTTGGGTGCATTATGTATTTGTACAACTGTGTAATAGGTATTACGAATAAGTTTCATCTTTTCTTAAAATTGTATATTGATCCAAAAAATTGGCCCAAAATTTGATGCACAACAATACACAACCTATTTTTAAAAAAAATTACACATATTTTAACTTGTGTAGACCTAGGGATGTAAATGAGTCAAGCCGTTAGCAAACTATTCGGGTCTCGGCTCGAAAAATATTCGTTCGAGTTTGTTTGTTAAATTTCACGAGCTGAGCTCGAGCCAAAATTCGAGCTCGATTATTTTATCGAGCTGAGCTCGAGCTTTATGGTATTCGGCTCGAAAGCTCGCAAATAGGCTCGAACTATGCAAACGAGCTTTTTTCGAGCTGAGCTCGAACTATGTAAACGAGCTAAGCTCAAACTATTAAAACGAGCTTTTTTTCGAGCCGATCTCAAAATATGCAAACGAACTTTTTTCGAACCGAGCTCGAACTAAGGAAACGAGCTTTTTTCGAGCCGAGCTCGAGCTAACTCGTTTATTTAGTTAACGAATATTTCACGAGCCGAGCTCGAGCTATTCGAGAGCTTAAAATTTTACACACGAGCCGAGCTCGAGCTTGACAGTATTCGGCTCGGCTCGGCTCGTTTACATCCCTACGTAGACGGTATATTCACATGTTTTTTACTTGCACACGACTTGAATCTGAGTTTTAATTTGCACAGTCGGTTTTTGGTTTTGAATTTTACACATAAAAATTTACAAAATCCAGTAAAATATTAAAAAAATTGCTAATTTACACATTTTAAATTTACATATATAAAAGAAAAAAAAATCATCTCATTCTTCAAATTGCAGTCTTCATCAGATCCATGTGCTAGCAACTTGGCCATCATCCACAAAGGAATGTCAATGGGGCGGATTCAAACCCGAATCCGCCCCGTATTGACCTGATAAAAATTCGGTCAAATGTGTCCTAGGGTGGGTTTGGACCCATTTGACTAAATAGATATCAAATCTATGACGGGTCTGGGACTAGGCGGACCCACCCCGTACCTATATATATATATATTAATTAAATATATATCGTTAATGAATATATTATATTATATATGTATAATTAAATATATAAAAATTACGCTTTTTAATTAATATATCTATTAGAATATTAGATTATATAAGCTAATGAGTCATGAACAGAAGCTGTACAAACTAGGGTTCATAAATTTTTTTATCATTTTAATTTTTAATGAACAATACATGTATGATTTTAAATATATAGATTCCATATCTTGAACATAATGTTAAAAAAAAGATGAACATAATGTTAAAAAATATTTCTGAAAAACTCAAGTATTTCATATAAAAATTTGAGAAAAAAAATCTTTTAAAAAAAATTGGTCTATGAAATATTCGAGAAAAAAAAAAGTAAAATATAATACTCCCTTCGTCCCAAATCGATTTGCACACTTTCTATTTTAGATTGATCCAAACTAATTTGTACACTATTTAAAAGGGAAACGTCGATTTGTGTGCAAAACTATCCACATATTTATCAAAATACAACTATTTTATTTAAAAAATAACAATTTTGGAAAAAAAAAAGTTTGAAAAGTTAGTGTCAATAACCTGGGCCTTCACACAAATAAAAAGGCCGAAACCCAGATGGGCTCTAAAAGGCCCATTCGGCCCAATATTACTTTCAAATCTTTTTTCCTTTTCCTTTTTACTCTTTCATTTTCTCAAGAACGCAAAGGTTGAATAAAGACCCGAAAGTAAAAAAACAATTTAAAAGAAATTCTCTAGCAATTTGAGTCAATATCTGCGTGCTGCAAGAATTAAGATCATAATAATCAAGAAAGTAAGCTCCTTTTCTCTCCATGCTTTATGCATATTGTTTGTGTGCCTGAGTACGTTTTTACTTTTTACCTGTTTACTCCCACTGTTTCTTATTTTTTCTGAATTTATGAAATAAGTCGGGAGAAATTTTTCATCTTGTTCAACGATTATTACCATAAACGAAAAAATTAAATTGTTACAGTGCCTGGTATAATTTTAAATGAAATTAATTTTTAGTGTTAGCTTGATCGCCTTGAGAATTAATTTTGTATAGCTCGTCAACGGCAATCAGTTTTACATAATTTTTGTTCAATTCAATTGGGTCGTAGAATTATCTGCTATTGCAAATTGAACTCTTTTTTGGAGTTGAAATGGGTTGATGTTTATGATGAATGATTTTCGGATACAGTTATGTTATTATGGTGATGAAACTTTTGTGCAGAGGGAATTTCTAGATTTTTAACGAGGAATCTGCACTTGGGCTTCAATGGCTGCCGATGATGGTTTCACGTTTTGTCGAGTAAGTTCTTAATTTGTTGGTGGGCCTTTTTCTAAATCTCGTATTTGAGAATTTGAGCTGAAGCATAATGCAGATTCAATCTTGAGTTGCCTTAATGTTTTTCTTGTTTCTGGGAACTTACAAAATTGTTGGTAATAAGGTTGGGCCACTTATAGATGAAGCAGAAGCTGAAAAAGTTGCAGATGATGTTAGAGGGATTCACATTGAAGATGGAGATAAGAGAGGTGTTGATAATAGTATAATACATACGAATGATGGAGATAAGGGAGATGTTTATAATCGTGAGATACATACGAGTGAAGGAAATCGGAATGGTTCAGACAGGAGTAGGAATCAGAATGGCGGCAGTATATGGGATGTTAGCACCTCTTCTCAGAAGCAGGGCAAAGTTGGGTCTTTGTCATTTAATGTTGTTGATGCATCACCTCGGAAAGAGCCAGAAAAAAAGACTCCTGTGAGGAAGTCAGCACCCAGAGCCAAGGTTCCTTTTGAGAAGGGATATAGTCCGATGGATTGGCTTAAGCTTACAAGAACACACCCTGACTTAGCAGGTACTCATTTTTTTGCTGAACTTGTTCGCCTTCTGCATATTGGATCTTTGAGCTGGTCTGTGTAAAAGAAACTAATTATGCAGCCTTTACTTGTTTTTATTATGTTTGATACTATGAAAGCTACACGAAGTATTGCAAATAAAAAATATGTGGCAAGTATTTATTTTTGTTTTTTGCATTCTTGATATCCTCTGATAAGCACATGCTTTTGCATTTTTCTTATCAATTTTATCCTTGAATCCCCCAAAGCAAGCATGACTTGTAAACCATACTCGTGATATGGTGGTTGCGTTCCTTGTTGACCTTCAAATGCCAAATATTGACCAGTCTTTTCTGGTTTATACTTTATACTGTGTTTATCTTTAAGCAAATAATGTTTCATCTAATTTTCTATCATGATTCTGTGAGAGTTTAGTCTTTGAGTTTCTTCTTGCAATAAAATGGCTGTCTCACAAACAAATCTGCACATATTGTACAACATCTTTATTTGTTGTCTGTGGGGGAAAATAAAATTACAGGACTTCACGGATGAGTTTCTTCTTCACGGATGATTTCATACAAAATTTGAAGTGTGTCCTCTTTCTTTTGATGTAAGGAACCTCAGCATAGTCAATATCCATCAAAAGGTTGGCCAAGTTGTTATCTTTAGTTTTCTTTTTGCTACGGGAAATTGGTAATGAGATTCTAGGTAATGCATGTAATTTGCTATAATGCAGTCACACTTTCTCTTAATCATGCTAATGTTCAGGAGAATTTTTCTGGTAGAGTGGATTTCTTTGACATGGATGCTATCTATTCCTAATAATCTGTCCTACATTTTCCCGGCCTTGAAGATAGAATTTGTTTTTCAATCGCCTGTAACCTAATAAAAGTATTCTCATGAATCTTACTCCTGTTAAAAGTAACATGTATTTGATGTCATGTTTTTGTGTGTCTATGTAGCCTGTAGTATTTTCTGTGAGGTATGGGCATAAATCAATTGATGTCATGTTTTTGTGTTCATTTTTTCACTCACACCGTCATTCTCATCCCAGAATTTGTTTTTGTTCATTGTTGCAATTAACTTAAACGTTTTTTGACTGTGTTTCAAGCTGCTTTTTAAATTCAGAATCTATACTGGGAAACACCACTAATGTCAATTTAGGCGGCTAGTATATTGTCCATGGTGCATCACTGGCTCATTTTTGCTTCATATTATTTTTTATCTCAGGACTGAAGGGGCAGTCAAACAGAAGAGTGATATCTTTGAGTGAAGTTAAACAACATCAGTCTGAAGGCTCAATGTGGACAGTTCTCAAAGGCCGTGTTTATAATATATCACCATATATGAAATTTCATCCTGGAGGTAGCTATTAAGTTTTGATTCTCAAATTTGCAATTCATTTTACACTTAATTAATCCTACAATGCAAAACATGAGAGCTCGTCCAATTTATTTTTCTATTTGGATGATCATGCATACCTATTTTAAATTTTATCCTTTTTGTTCGAGGTGGATCTCTTCTATTTGTATGAGATATATTCATGTGACTAAAACTCTCGCGTGCATTTGCTGCTAGGTGTGGACATGCTGATGAAGGCAGTTGGCAAAGATTGCACTTCTTTATTCAGTATCCTTTCAAAAAATTAAATGTATTTTTAGCAGTTTCTAATTTCGGTTGTATATATTTGTCTCGTATATTCGTGATCATAAAATTTGCTATCCTGATCCTTCTTTCAGATAAGTATCATGCTTGGGTTAATGAAGAGTTCTTAATGGAGAAATGTCTTGTGGGCATTTTAGACGAGGGCCAATGAATTCAACGATGCTATTTTGCGAATAATTATAAGCATTTGTTTCAAATTGAGAAAAGACCCCCTGTATTTTCTAGGGGCATCACTAGATAGCCAGGTCCAAATAATCTGCTCAGTGTATTATATGTGGATCTAAAAATGCACCTACTATAGAACATCTAATACAAATGGTGTAGCTTCTTAGTCTTTGTGACATTGGTTATATATTGAATTTTCTTTTATCACTTTTCTCTTTCGTCTTCTATATTACATTGTTATTTCAATCTTGGTCTATATTTTCAAGTAACCAGAAAAGCTGAGAGTTATCAGTGGACAAATCTTCAGAAATTGAAATGTCATTGATAGAAATCTATTACAGCTATGCAAATAGATCAAATATTTGCAGGGAGAACCTGAACATCATCAAGAACAGGACCACAGAGAGTTCCAATGTCTTTGATCGTCGTGTGGTAATAGGAGCTGAAGAAAGTTAATCTGGTCCTGTACGACGTTGCTGTGAACATGAAGCTGAAAGCCTGAACCTTGCCCTTCCCTTCAGACTTGAGGGGAGCTTTCATGGTTGCATTAGCTGCAAAAGCTTCAATCATCATAGATCCATGGCAGTCATTCTTTGCATCTCCAACGATAAACTTGAGATTGTAAGCTTTGTTGGGGATTGTTCTGATGACTTGGGCGATTGCGCTCTCTCTTCCTGCTACAAGTTCCACTGCGGATTTTCCAGATGGGACGTTGAAATGCTCCGAGTCTATGAACTTCACAGCTTTGAGGGATTCGATTATCCAGCCAGGGAGTGGGGAGGACAAGTCCTCCTGTTTGGGAGGAAGAAGAACTCCATGAGACGAGTTGATCAGATGAGGGCCCTCCTCAAAACCAGCATTTCTCACCAGATTAGCTGCAACAATACAAAATTCAGACATTAATTCACTTTCTGTGAGAAAGATAGATTACAATTAGTTGTG
Source organism: Prunella vulgaris (assembly GCA_026898435.1). Taxonomy (NCBI): domain Eukaryota; kingdom Viridiplantae; phylum Streptophyta; class Magnoliopsida; order Lamiales; family Lamiaceae; genus Prunella; species Prunella vulgaris. The sequence goes on along the minus strand of JAPKLY010000023.1, from coordinate 1,963,353 downwards.
ATGGGGAAACCTCTAGTTGGCTTTGGAATGAAAAACTCTTTGATTGATACGGCGTCAAGAAGAGGGCCACAAGCAGGATCTTCTTGCGTTCCGGGGTTATGAAAAATGAGCTTTGCGGAATTGGAAGTAGCTCTGAATCCCCAAGCGTAAGTGTCACCGCCATTGCTGCTGTACAGGGTTTGTAGGGGAAGGTCCCTTGATTGTGGAGGCACAGAAACTCTGAGCACCTCTTCTAGTGCACAGGTTCTTGATGCACCAAATGTGAGAGCATAGAGTGAGCCCTTTTGGACCGGGATCGTTTGAGAGATGGAGGCATCATTCCCGAGGCGAACGGCATGGACCCCATGAGCTACGTTGAAGTACATTCCATCAGGCTGAGGGCCGGCGGAGATGTATTCCACCAGACCATTGATTTCCCATTTGGGAAGCGCGTGCTTGCCTTGGAGCACCGCTTTCTTGACGTCCCTGGTCTTGGGTTTCTCTTCGAAGTTTCCGTTGGGAAGGAGCCCTGTTTGTGGAGACAGAAACCAGAGACAATGTGAAATCTTGTATATCAGAGAGAAAGGTGGGAGATGCACAAGGAGATTGCATTTCAAGAAAGCTAAAAACAGATTACAAAGCCACTAAAGTATTAGAGTTACCTTCAAACGAAGCAGGTGGTGCAAGGGCAGAAACTGTGTAGTGGAAGTAGAGACACAGCAGCAAGTAAGTCCTTACTGCCATTTTTTTCTCAGGAAGATAACAAAAGCAAGAGAGAGAGAGAGAGAGAGAGAGAGAGAGAGGGCTTCACTCGCCTTGCCTTTATACAGAATTGTGTGCGTGTTTTGAAATTAGAGGAAGAAACAGAGAAATGAAGTAGCACGTTGATAGCTTATAAGGTAGTTAAGTGTTTGGCAAGTGCATGTCTTAACAAAGGGTCTCTCCTTAATCCACTCTCCTAACCATTATATCCAAAAAGTGTCACTTCCGAAGCACTTTTTTCACTACTGTGATTTTTTTAATCTTTTCCTTGTGTTGCAGACAGACTATCTGGTCGTGAGGTTAGAGTGGTGCTAGCATAATTTGAGAACGACAACTTTAAACACTTTTGAAGGAACCAGTGTCATATATGTTATTTTGTGAATCGGCTCATATTGTCGTTTTTTTTTTTTTTTTTTTTTTGCTTTTTATAAAAATGACAAATCATATGTAGCTTAGCTATTTTTCAATTTACTTTGTGTTGTTGGTAGAGAGTAATAACTGTCAAGTAACAACTCTAGTAAAAATAATAAGTGTAGCTATAACTATTGCATTAATTTAAGTGTCAACTACCATAGTGCAGAAATGCCTGATTCAACCAAATAATGAATTAATTATGACTCAATCAATGCAGTAATTATTATGTTTGTTCACTTCAAATGGGCTGGCCTAGGGTTCTGTCCGAAGCCCAATTAGAGTTGGGAAATGAACTATTGGAAGCCTGCATCCACTTGTTACATGTTTGTCATCCACTAAAACTAAATAATGCGAGAAGTAAATAAACCCATATGTAATTTTTACTTATGTTAGTAGTTTGGTTAGGTAAAATATAGTATAAAGAATTCGATAAATTTATCATATCAATATTGAGAGTATAACCAAAAAAAAATTTGGGGGTCTTGGGATTAAAGATTTGGAGTGTTTTAATAAAGCACTCAGTGAGAAATGAATTTGGAGATTCTCTAGTGAAAAGGGAAGTTTATGGGCATGTATTATTGAGTCTAGGTGGGGATCTTCTTGGGGTATAGGATTAGGAAATGGGGGGCTGGGAAGAACGTTGAAACCTAGAAGATGGTGTGGAGAGATCCTTAAAGTGGCTGGAGTATGACAAGAGGATTGAATTTTTTTGGGAATTGAAAGAACAATCAGGGATGATAGAGACACAAGCTTCTGGGAAACACGTTGGGTGGGGCAGAGTTCTCTAAAGCCTAAATTTGGTATATTGTATAAGTTGAGTCTCAACAAGGGTAGTAAAGTGTGTGAAATGGGGACTTGGAGGGGTGGAGTGTGGGAGTGGGGATGAGTTTGGAGGAAGAATCTATTTGATAGGGAAATTATTATTCTTAATGAATTGTTGATTTAATCAACATGTATCCTTTACAGCGAGGAGTGGAGGACAAGTGGACGTGGAACAAAGAGAAAGAAGGGATATACACGATAAAGGAGCATATGAGTGGTTGCTGAATCAAAAGTTATCTACTAACAATGAAGAGGTGGAACAGATCAAGCTATTGTGGAGCAATTGGACACCAACAAAAGTTCGAGTGCATGCTTGGAGAGTGATGCGGGGAAGAATTCCAATAAAAATAGAACTTCAAAAACGTGATTGTCTTCCAAATCTTGTAAGCTTGAATTGTGTTTTCTGCAACGACGATTCTGAGACAGTCAATCATGTTTTCTTTGAATGCCACGTGAGTTATCAAGTGTGGATGAAATGTATTAATTGACTAGGCTTGCATACTGTTTTACCATCTCGGCCTTCTACGAGCCTACTGCTTTTTAGCAGACTATTGAATGGCAAAGTGGGGAAACAATTTGCAGTGTGTATTTGGCTATGTGCTAATTGGGTCATTTGGAAATATATAAATGTTGTCATTTATCAAGGTGAACAAACCGTAATACAAAAGACGGTTGAAGAGATTAAAGGTGAGTTAGATGACGGAAAGGGCTAGAAAAATTCCAAATGCATCCATTGCAGATTGGATAGAGAACCCAAGAAAAGTTTTAGGATGTTGAATGGAATAGGAGTTTGGAACAATTTATATTCTCTTCCTTTACATATGGGAGTTTGATGTAAAAAAGAAAACTGTGTATTTTTTGCTACCCAAATGAAATGCTTTCTTCTAATAAAAAAATGTAACTTTTTTGTATTTTTATCACAATTAACACGTGTACAAAAGCGTATGAGGTTGCTATAGTAGAGTAAATATATGAATGAGTGTTTATCGACCTAGAATTTAGGAGAATATTAACTCTCAAAACTATATATATTTGTCATTGATATTATTACAATTAGTCTAGTTTTTAGCAATTTAAAACTAAATTAAATAAGTAAACAAAAGCAAGCATGAAGCAAGTAAATAAAATTATCTAACTTCTGGTACAAAGAGCAAGTGTGAGATGTATGTTTCTGGGTTATCCTTATGAATTCCACTAATTTGTTTACAAGTCTTCACATATCAATTATTGTTGGAAAATTCAACAATAAATGGTGTATGTAAACAAAAATGACTTGTGCAAATTGACACGGGAAAGTCGAGGCACAAGTTAGACTCACTATTCGTAAGACGTTATTACCCCGTACACAGGTGCAATACGAATAATGACAACCATCTCCCAAATACAACGATTTTAAAGTCTTCTGTCCGTTGCACTACGTAGCGAAAGCTATTGGCAAATCACAAATGAGAATCCGAAACTTTTGGGCTCGATTCTAATACAACACTACTATTCTAATATGCATGCACTTGATAATTGTTGAATTAATTCAATGTGTTAAATCAATTCAATCCAATTATTGAATTATTTCCAATTGTATGCAAGACAATGTGGGGGAGATCTAATTATGAATTTCCACGAGTTGCGGGTAATAGGTGTGACTCTTCACCAATCCACTTCTTCAAAAAGTTGCAAATGCAACCTTTAGGAAAACCTATTCACCAAAAGTCACCTATTTAATTCAAGGAGACACAACACTTCACTATTATTACAATAAATATATTCATTAATTATTTATCCACATATTAAATGGCATTAATTCATCATTCATACCAATTTAATTTTGAGAAATCAAATCAACCAACGCCATTTACGCAAAATGAATAATTAAATTGTCACTTAATATTTAATGAAAATATGGTCAAAACCAATATTTCCAACAATTATCATCTACCATGTCGTTAGCTAAGAGCAACTATTTCAATATTTACACGTTCAACACATATTTTGAGGCTTTAAGTAAATATTTGGAGTGACCAACACTAATCAAATTTCATATGCTTCTAAGATCGTGAAATTGTAGACACGTTCAACAAGGTTACTAATGCCTAACTTTTATCTTCTCATTGAACACTTGGACAAAAAATTCAAACGTATTGTCAAACTATTGTGGGTTTAAGCTACCAACCCTCTCTCGATTATGCCAATATTTATGAACTAGTGTCTCGTATACAAATTGAACCCTAGTTTTTTTTTCCTCCTCGTTGTCAAGTTGGACAATAAACTAATACTCCCTAAGTCCTCCTCCACACACACACACCCCCCCACCCCCCAAAAAAAAAAAATTATTCCCCTTTGTGTAGACACATGTTTTAAGAAAAATAAAATAAAGTAGATAAAATTGTGGGTTCACTAGAGAATAAAGTGATTGTTTGTGAGTGAGATAATAAAATAATTTTTTTTTAAAAAGAATGAGAATAAATTTGATGGACATACAAAAATGGAAAGGAGAATAAATATTGGAAACAGATAGAGTATTTCAGATACATATTGAACCAATTTTTTTTTTTTAACACTCTAACTTACAAAAAAATAAAAATAAACTCCTCAACTATAAATTGAGACATAGGATGCTCTTTCATTAAATAAATTAGAATATAACATTATTACATCAGTGAATAAAATTTTTATGATAATTTCTAAAATGCAGTAAACATGCAGCTAAATTAATGCTTAATATACATAACCAATTTAATATTGTGGGCTTGCTTGGAGTTGTAAAACTTGGTGATGGAACAAATCGTTGTCTATTTAATTTGTTTTAAAC
>JAPKLY010000023.1:1942919-1958560 GCA_026898435.1 Prunella vulgaris | reverse complement strand
AAACTTGGTGATGGAACAAATCGTTGTCTATTTAATTTGTTTTAAACCTGCAACAATTTAGTTGTGTTCGTGGTGAATGGAATGATGATGTACTGGGTATTGATTATACCCAATCATTTTTTTTTATATTAATGAATTTCTCTTTTATTTTTTAATATTATGGATATGGAAATAAATTCTAAATAAAAAAGAATTATAGTTTTAAATTTTGAAAAAAAAAATTCTAAAAATACGAGACAATTACGTTTGCTGTTATGCAAAAAATAGCAAAAGATATTTTCTTTATTGTCATAAAAAAGTGTTGCTAAAGGGTCTCTATGTCTTATGTTTGAGTAACTCTTGTATGTCTTATCTTCACGCGTTTCATCTTTTTAATTCTGTTTTGGTTCTCCTTATTTCTTCTACGTTGGGTTTTATTCATTCTCTGAATATGTTGTCTTCCTTATCTATCTTGTTGTTGTATCCAATTTTGACGGAGAAAAATAGAGTAAAGCCAACAAACTTTTAATGAATTTGAGTCGAGTCAAAATTAAATTGAATTAGGATAAAATTCAAGTACATTGTACGCACTAAAGTGCACCAAATAATTTGTGATCTTATTTTATTAGTTGAGGTTTTATTTGTTTGATTTTAAAAGTTTGAGCCTTATTTATACTAAAAAAGTAGTTTATGGTCCAAATTATCACATTTCTCAACTCAATTGATCAATTAATTTTCTTATATATCTATCACAGGCATAATGTATCAAAATGTTCCGAAACTATTAATTTTCACTTCAAAAGGTCATTGCAATATTTTTTACTTTAAGAAACTCTTAAAAATTTAAATTTTATTTCATGAGGCCATTAGTAATAAAAAATCACGAATTTTTGCCTAATCAATCAATTTCAATACTATTAAAATCAAATTCCAAAAAAAAAAAATGCATTCCTCATGAACTGTCAAAATAGACTTATGAAATTAAAAAAAAAAATCTATACTTTAAGGGTCTTTAAACTAGAACTGATAGTTTAAGAACTTTTTAAAATAAAAAATAGTTTGTGCCTTTTTGAAATAAAAGTTGATGAATTTATAGCTATATTATATCATCTATCATGTATACACAACTCTCATTGAGACACACCCAAAACAATATACAAACTAATAAAATAATTAATCAACCAAGTCATACAATACCCATAAATAAAAACATTTACAAGAAGATATTGACAAAATCAAAACAGTTATACTATAAGCAAACTAGATTCATCCATAATTAAACACCCAAAGCATGCAAGACTTGACTCATCTTCTAAAACAAGGAACTCATGGCCGATAGAATTAATCAAACACATGAGAAGTTAATTATTAACAAAACTTGACAAAATTTTGTATGAAAATGGTTCATATAAGTTTATCATGAACCAGTTTTAAATTATCAAATATTTAATCAGATGTATAAAAAATCTCACCAGGTACATCAAAAGATGAGATCAATTAAATTTATATATTGACCTCAATTTTTGATACACATGATGCATATTTTGATACACTTGATCAAAACTTGATACTTTAAAATAATTTCATAATGATAAACTTATCATAAACTATTTTCACGAAATACATACTCACAAAACTTTGCAATAATTGAAACGTATCACATCTAGATATCAATATTAGTTTCAAATTTAAATAAATAACAACTTGAATACAATTGAAATTTAATTGATAATGTACAGAAATCTATGCTACGTACTCTATAGAGAAACTATAAAAAAATTGACTTTGGAAGTAAAATGGTATTATTTCTGTCACTCTAAAATGGTTGTCTTTTGTATCGAAATCTTTTATATTTATTCTTTTAGAAATAATTGCTAAATGTTTCTTTGTAATGATCTCCTTAATTTCTTGTTCGTTTCACACCTAATTTTCTGCAAATTCTCACAAACATGTTACCCAACTCAAATTAAGTGTGATTAGTCAATAAATGCCGAAAATTGCACATATTCAAATTATTTTGACATTAAAATATATATAGAAAAAAACAGTCTCACATCTAATCAGTAGAATTTATATGAATAACCATCCAATTTAATGAATTACTATATAATATAATATAATATAATATAATATTGATACCTTTAAACAAATATTTGATACTCTTAGTTCAAAATTATAGTTATTCTTGAATAGTAATATTGATATACCTCATAACGTTACAAATATTCTTAATTAAATATTTAATATATTATAACTTTAATACAAATTTATGATAAATTTATATGGACAATATTCATAAAGAAAAAAATATACACTATAATAAAAAAAATTGTTTGAACTTGATTTAGTCAAGCACTACTAAGTATATTACAGACATGTTTTCAACCTCTACAAAAAGTATAGAAGTGTTTTTTTTTTTTTTAAAGTTGGTAAGAGATAATTTTTTCAAAAAAAAAAGTGCTTCTACCTTTTTGTAGGTACTACATATATATTCAATATCACTACATAATATCAATATATTTTTATAATAATAAAAATATTTATACATAATCTTTATAATAGTGATTATACGTAACAATATTAAGAACATGAGATCTTCCTCCATCGCAGCTCTACATTTTGGTGCTACACAAGAGTCGTGAACAGTGTCGCTTTGATTTCAGCGAGCACTGTTCACCAGCGTTGATTTTTTTTTTTTGTTAATTTATTTTATTTTATATTTTGTAATATTTTTAGATTTAAAGTGTAATACTTTTAGGCATAAATTGTAATACTTTTAAGTTTAACAATTAAATTATAATATTTTTATGATGAATAATTAATTGTAATATTTTTGGATTGAACAATTAAATTATAATATTTCGTAGTTGAATAATTAAATATAATTTTTTAAAGATTTTTGTTTAAATCATAAATAATACATTACAATATTTTAAATTATAATTTTGAAGATACTACAAAATAGTCTTCGAGATTGCTTCCCGATCAAAATATCCACCATACATATCATAATATCCACCGTACATATCAAAATGTGAAAAATATCCACCATACATATCAAAATGTGAAAATATCCAAAATATCAAAATATTTTTACCCACCATACATATCAAAATGTGAAAAAGGGTAAAAATACCCGCTTTAATAAAAATAAAAATAAAATTTTTAAGGAGATTTTTTTTGAAACAATGACATTATATATAATAATAAGTTAATAACACACACAAAAATAAAATAAAAATCTGATGATATTATCCTGCTACAAATCGAGAAATTCTGTAAGCTGCAGCTAACATCATGCCGGTATTTTCATAATTTGATCCAAGATAGGCCATGTTTTTACTTGAGATTTTGGTGAAATGTATTGTGAAAAAGGATAATGTGGCCATAATAATGTCAATTATTCCTTGTAAAAATGGCTTTTTAATTATAAGTTAACTTAACAAAAAACAATAATATCAATATATTAATTGAAATCTAAATATCATCTATTAAAAAATAAAATTTTCTATAACTTCGATTTGAGGCTAATTATTTTATTATTATAATTGTCAAAACTTATTACTAAATTATACTCTCAGTCTTAAATTAAATTTTGCATTTGGTTGGACACATATTTAAAAATCTATTTTGCATTTGGTTGGACACATATTAAATTTGATTTGTATTAATGTTAACTAATATAATGACATTATATTATTAATAAGTTATTTCTCTATATTTTAATACTTTCTTTATATTTTAATTAGTATATATTTTTTTGTTAATTTTAATTGTAGATGGATGAGATTACAAGATTTATGGTGGTTCATCATGGAGGTTATAGGGAAGGTTTAAAATATACAAATGGTGAAATGGATCACATTCTTATTTGGGCGAATCCTCCGGATACATATATTAATATGATGGAAAAAAATACATGGACTGGTGCAAGCAGATAAGAGTGAATGGGGCTATCGAGTATAAATCCTTTGTGAATTGCGGGAAAAACTTATCCGTTGGAGGTTAGGCACAGACGATGATGTCGCACAATTTTTACACAAATACAAAAATCAAGATCTCGTTGTGTATGTGTCACTGAAGAAGATAAACAAACGTAATAGCATTGCTGAGTACGAGAGAATGGAAAGAGATTTCATGTATGTGCCACCACAGAGTACTCGTTTGTATGTCAATGGTGTCGGTCCTAGTACAATGCCTCACGCTCCCATTAGTCCAATTGAGTCTAATGTTAGGGATCATGAAGTTCTCAACACCACTTTTGATGATGAAGATGATTTGTTAGATGAGGAACCGTTACATGAGGAGTGCCATAGAGAATTTCATTCTTTTTGTGAGGCTTGAAATAGTATGAACCCACCTCAACCTAGTGCAAGTGCATGTCGTCTTTCTCCAGAGGTTCCTTCATCAAGTCCTGATCACCTTGCACAATATTTTACTTTGGACTCGACACTTGGTCAATTAACCATGAACAATACATTTTGTAGTAAGAGCCAGATGGAGGATGCCGTCGGTGCATATCATTTGGAAAATCAAGTCAATTACCGAGTCGAGCGATCAAACAAGGGTAGATGGTATTTGAAGTGTGAGCACTTGACATGTCAATTCACATTTCATGCAACATGCAAGCATGATGTGTGTCGAGTGGTAAAATTGATAACACATACTTGTATTCTTGATCCAGATACATATGCTAGAATGCGCAAGAACAATTATTGAGTCTTGGTTCACAAAACGACATGATGCAGCATTGACTCATTCCCAAATTCTATGCCAGGAAGTTTCCAAAAAAAATGGCTGATATCAAGAAGCAAGCAAGCAAGTTGGTTATCACGAGCCTGAGAGATAACCAATACAAGGTTACAGTTGTTTCAGCATTCTTTGTTGTTATAAATTTGGCGGATAAAACATATGATTGTGGAGAGTTTCATGGATTGTTGATGCCATGCATTCATGTTGCTGCAACTATTAGGTATTTATATAGGTCTTGTGTAACCTTTTAATCATATATATAAATCATGTGTTGTGGATTAATATGTGTGAATATTTTTTTAATCTTGCAGGCTTGGTAATTATCCCATTAGTCATTTTGTGAGCCACTATTACAGTAATGAGAGTGTAAGAGGAATGTGGGAAGTTAAGATTATGCCGGAGCCCCACCCAGACCATTGGGTCAATCCGAAATGGGTCAACTCCATAAGATGTAATCCGCCTATGCAACCTAGGCAAGCTGGCCGGTCAAAATAAAATAGACGATCATTTGGATTAGAAACATCAACCTATAGACGAAAAACACACGTGTGTTCTTCATGCCAGCAACCAGACCACAATCGAGCCAATTGTACCCAACCTACAAGCTTGAGGTAAGAATCAACTAACGCATTCGACCAACCTAAAGCTCCACGAAGACATGCTATCAAAAAGTGTTCAATATGTGGGGGAATTTGAACATAATAAACGCAATTGCCTAAATGAAAATTTGTGAACTATTAATCAATAGTCTTGCTTATTAGCATGTTGTTCACTACTATTTATGTATCATATGAGGTGTGTACTGCTACTTTTAATTTAGTTTGTTATGTAATTTTATATTTCTTATATTAGTTCTAGTTACTTATCATTTATTAATCAATGAGGAAATTTGTAAACATTTAGGACAGCCTGTAGTAATTTATTTAAAGAGTGAGGTAATTATTAATATAAATAAATATTTTTTTATTAATTTATGATTAAATAATAAAATTATTAATTTATAATTAAATAAAAAGATTAAAAGAGTGAAGTGGGGTACGGGAATGTGGATGAGGTAAGAGGTAAGAAAGTGGGCCACATGGGTAGAAAACTTTTTTTTAGAAGAAATGGTAATTTTTTTTTTAAAGGAATGAGTAAAAAACTTTTTTTTTAATCAAAATAGGTATATTGCTTTTTGTCTGTGTTAACCGGTGATTGTTGTAGGTGTTCTTCATTTTATTTTGAGTGCAATTTTTTGATGTGTTAATTTTTATTTTCTATTATGTATGATTTTATCATTTTATTATAAAATTTAAATTAATATTTATGATTGTATCATGTTATTAAATTTTATAATTAATATATTTTTTTAAATAAAAAATAATTTATATTATTTAAAAATAAAAAATATAAAATAATAATAAAATAATGTGAATATTAAGTTTAAATCAATATAAAAAGAATTTAATAAAAAATAAGAAAAATATATGTAGCATAAAATATTGAAGATAAATTTCAAATTTTACGCTAGAGTAGCGCGAAGTCTTTGCAACTCTAACACAAACAATTGGAGATGCTCCAATGATATAAATTTATGTACGCACACGAATTCACGAAAAGCTGTTCAAAAATAAAATAAAGAGTGATTAGAAACGTATTTAAATAAATTTATACGCGTCAGTTTTAGGGTCAGGCCTTTTTTGGGAAACCAAATTGGGGAACGGGTCGGATTCGTGAACCCGTCTTCAAATCAAGATTCAAAATTCAAATTTCAAATTTCAGAGCTGTAGCCGTTAGTCCGCCATTTTTAACCCTCCCCCCCCTTCACACCTCCCTTTTCACTACGCTCAACAAGACACTCTCTCCGTGTCTCTCTCGATTCTCCCTTCCATCTCAAGCCCTAGTTTGTCATGGCTGGAGCCAAAAAAGCCCCACTAACCAGCAGCAACAATGCTAACATCCCACCACCAGAAACCGTCGCCGCCGTCGGCGGCGGTGGCAAGAAAACCATCGAACAAATGTATCAGAAAAAAACACAGCTCGAACACATCCTAATCCGGCCCGACACCTACATCGGATCCATTGAGAAACACACCCAAACACTATGGGTCTACGAGAACGAGCAGATGGTCCAAAAACCAATCACCTTTGTCCCGGGCCTCTACAAGATCTTCGATGAAATCCTCGTCAATGCAGCGGATAACAAACAGAGGGATCCCAAGATGGACTCTGTGAAGGTCTCTATTGATGCTGAATCGAACTGTATTAGCGTGTATAACAATGGGGATGGTGTCCCTGTCGAGATCCATCAGGAGGAAGGGGTTTATGTTCCAGAATTGATATTTGGACATTTGTTGACAAGCAGTAACTACGACGACAACGAGAAGAAGACGACGGGTGGAAGAAATGGGTATGGGGCGAAACTCACGAATATATTCTCGACCGAATTTGTGATAGAGACTGCGGATGGCAGGAGGCAGAAGAAGTACAAGCAGGTATAAATTTAATTTGATTTTTTCTTGAAGTTTCTTCGAAGTCGTATATTTTCTGCTTTATCTGGAGGTCTCTCTGTATTAATCATCGTTTATTGAATTCAATGTGGTTTCCTGATTACTGGAGATTGGCGCTTGCTTGCTGGTGTTAGGTTTCTATTTGTCTTTCGTGAGAAGTGTCTCTGGTCTAGGCCTTAGATTTAGGGTTTCTGATGTTATAGATTGTTCTTCATTCATAGGGATTATATTTTCTTTTTAAAAAAAATAAAAAATTCATGCGATTATATTTGAAATATCATTATGTGCTAATTCTAACATGGCATGTTATTATGAAGGTTTTTTCAAATAACATGGGAACAAGATCTGAGCCTATCATCACAAAATGCAAAGCAAATGAGAATTGGACTAAGATTACATTCAAACCAGATTTGGCAAAATTCAGCATGACTTGTTTGGAGGATGATGTTGTTGCTTTAATGAAGAAGCGTGCAATTGATGTTGCTGGCTGCCTGGGAAAAACAGTAAAGGTGGAATTGAACGGACAGCTATTTCATTTTAAAACGTTTTCCAGTTACTGTGACCTTTATCTGAAATCTACATCAGTTTCCAGCTTGGAACCACTGCCAAGGTATACTTGCTTGTTCTGTTTGTTTGTTCTTTATCTCACCCTAGTTAGTTAACTGAGTTGCATCAACTGCAATGCTGAATTTCTATTAATTTTCCAGATTTGAAGAGGAAGTACATGAAAGGTGGCAGATATGTATAAGTAAAAGTGAAGGACAATTTCAACAGGTAAGGAATCATATATGATATTGGTGATTCAACCTTTTGTGGGTTTGAGTTTTTTTATAGTATTAGTTAGAATGCAAAACTGAAAACTGACATCCTGAATGGCTAAAGAAAGTGTATATGGCTAATCTGTTAACTTTGGCTTGAGCAGGTCAGCTTCGTAAATGGAATTGCAACAGTCAAGGGTGGGACTCATGTCGATTATGTGACTAATAAGATAACAAGCCATCTTGTTAATCTCCTAAAAAACAAGAACAAGAAGAACAAAAAGTTTGACATTAAGCCTCACACTGTGAAAAATCATTTGTGGGTATTTGTCAATGCTCTCATTGACAATCCTGCTTTTGACTCTCAAACGAAGGAGACTCTGACACTGCGTGCAGCCAGTTTTGGTTCTAGCTGGGATTTCACTCCAAAGTTCTTAGACAGAGGTATGTGGATGTGGTGCTGATGCACATGTCCATTATCTATCCAAATGGCTAAATATGTTATACATCTAAATTTTAACTTCATCATTTCACCCCCTATAGTGGCAAAGTCCGACATCATGAAAAATATTGAGGAGTGGGCAGAATTCAAACAAAAGAAAGATCTTAAGAAAACAGATGGAGCGAAAGACAGAAGGATCTATGGATTAACCAAGCTAGCTGATGCTAATGAGGCTGGAGGGAAGAATTCTGACAAATGTACGTTGATTTTGACAGAAGGAGATTCAGCCAAGGCACTTGCTGTAAGTGTTTGAGCTTATGATTTTCTCTAACTAAATATGAATTTTTTCCATTTGACCAAAATTTTATGCAATGAATATTGTTCAGATTGCTGGACTTGCAGTTGTTGGGCGAGATCACTATGGTGTGTTCCCTCTGAGGGGTAAATTGCTCAATGTACGTGAAGCAAGCCACAATCAGCTAATGCAGAATGCTGAAATTCAGCACATCAAGCAAATTATGGGGCTTCAGCATGGAAAAACTTATGACAGTGTCAAGTCCCTGCGATATGGACACTTGATGATAATGACTGATCAGGTTTTCTATCTTTAGATTTTACAAGTTTTCTCTTCATCTATTTCCATGTTTCTCAATTCCAGTGAATGATCTAATCAGGTGTCTTTTGGCCCTTTTAACCAAGTCTTTTTGTCCATCTTCAGGATCATGATGGTTCTCACATCAAGGGTCTATTGATTAATTTCATCCATTCGTTCTGGCCATCGTTGCTGAAAGTTCCTACTTTTCTGTTGGAATTCATAACTCCTATCGTAAAGGTTTTGAATAACACGCCTATTCTTGAATTATAGTCTGTGAGTCCTTTCATCTAACGTGTAATCTCCTCTTCGCCAGGCTTCTCACAGAGATGGGAGAAAACTCTCTTTCTATACAATGCCTCAGTATGAATCATGGAAAGAAGCACAGGGGACTAACGCAAAAAACTGGACCATCAAGTACTATAAGGTTTGCAGTTTAATGAAGCTGGTTAATGAAATTCATTATTTTTTGCAGTATAAGGATTTTATTGATGAATCAGTTAGATCACCAGCATTTACTTGTAGATTTTTATTACCTGTTTCATATAGGGGTTGGGAACAAGTACAGACCAGGAAGGCAAGGAGTACTTTTCAGATCTTGGTAGGCACAAGAAGGATTTTGTATGGGTGGATAGAGATGATGATGAGGCAATTGAACTTGCTTTCAGTAAGAAGAAGATTGAAGCAAGAAAGAACTGGCTTCGACAATTCGAGCCTGGAACGTACCTTGATGACATAGACACTCACATCAAGTATCGTGACTTTGTCCATAAGGAACTTATACTGTTTTCAATGGCAGATGTTCAGAGATCAATTCCATCAATGGTTGATGGAATGAAACCTGGACAGAGAAAGATACTTTTCTGTGCTTTTAAAAGGAACTTCATCAAGGAATGCAAAGTTGCCCAATTCTCTGGTTATGTATCCGAACAATCAGCATACCATCATGGAGAGCAGAGTCTTGCTGGCACCATAATTGGTATGGCTCAAGATTATGTAGGCAGCAACAACATAAATCTTTTGTTACCAAATGGTCAGTTTGGTACACGAGGCAAGGTAATAAAACATTGAGTAAAGTCTTCCATCTTTATTAATTGGTCCTTTTTGTTGTCATCAATAATGGGCTTATGTTCTATTCTCAGGGTGGCAAAGATCATGCCAGTGCTAGGTACATTTTCACGAAGCTGGCTCCTGTTACAAGATCATTGTTTCACAAGGATGATGATGTTCTTCTAAACAATTTATACGAAGACGGGCAAAAAATAGAACCTTCTTGGTGAGTTTTATGATTAGGGTTCATGCTTACATGATTTCTGTAGAGTATTTGTGTCTGACACCATTTTCCCACAATAGGTATGTGCCAATCATTCCGATGGTTCTAGTGAATGGAAGTGAAGGAATAGGCACTGGTTGGAGTACTTATGTGCCCAATTATAACCCTCTAGACATTATTAAAAATATCAGGCATTTGCTGAATGATGAACCAATGGAGCCCATGCATCCTTGGTACAAAGGATTCATAGGTTCAATTGAGAGAACTGCAACGAAGGAAGCTAATTGTTCCTACACAGTCAGTGGAATCATAGAAGAAGTTGATGAGACAACACTAAGGATAACAGAGCTTCCAATTCGAAAGTGGACTGAAGATTACAAGGAGTTTTTAGAGTCTGTTTCTGCTGAAAATGACAAGAGCAAAGATCCGTTCATTGAGGTACATTACTGTTCTTTTGAATTAAATTACTCGGAGATTTAAATCTTTGATGGAAATATCAAATAATTTTTTGTCCAGAGCTGCCGGGACAACAGTGGTGGAGAAATCGTGCATTTCACTGTGTGTATGTCAAATGAACAACTTTTGGCTGTGAGGGCAGAGGGTTTACACAAAAAATTCAAGTTGACTACTTCTATAAGCACAACTAACATGCATCTATTTGACTCAAATGGTGTCATAAAGAAATACGATACCCCTGAACAGAGTATGTAACAATATCACTGAAAGAATTCAAGTTATTCACTAAGCTTGGTCGACATACTGATTCATTGTTCTTCATGCAGTTCTTGAGGAATTCTTTCATATAAGGCTTGAGTTCTACGACAAAAGAAAGGCAAGTTTGTTATTTTTTTCAAGACAATTCATGCTTTTTCTTTTAAAAAGTTATGTTAGCTTAGCCTACAAACATGTCACTAAAACAATGGATTTCTCACTGCAGAAAGCGCTGATGGCAAATAAGGAGTATGAAGTGTCGAAATGTGACAATAAGTACAGATTTATTCGGTGTGTTGTTGAAGGTAGCATCGTTGTAAGCAACAGGAAGAAGGCTGATCTGTTTATTGAGTTGAAAGAGAAGGGTTTTACTCCTTTTCCAAATAAGAAAAATGCTGCTGAAGTTGTTGTTGCTGGCGTAACTGATGATGTAGAAGAGACAGAAGACAGCGGTGAAGTTGAATTCGGGAAAGGTGTTTATTCAACCGATTATGACTACTTGTTGTCTTTGTCAATTGGAACCTTAACTGTTGAAAAAATGGAAGAGCTGCGTAAAGAGAGGGACAACCTACTGAAGGAATTGGAGAAACTGAAACAATCAACAGTCAAGTCCTTGTGGTTTGAGGATCTTGATGAGCTGGAGAAAAAACTAACTGAGGTGAGATCAGAAACGGTTCATTATAATATTTTGGTGTGGCTAAATTCTAAATCTTACATATTCGAGTGTTTTGTATGCAGGACATAACAAAATTTGAAAAGAAATGGGAGGCGGATAGACAAAGGATACATGGGAACACAAACATATTGAAACCATTGCCAAAAAATCCACGAAAGAACGCCAAGAAGGTGACTAGCAAGAAAGCTGCTGGGGTCGAGCCAATGGATGTTTCAGATAACACTACTTCTGAAGCAGGTTGGTTATATTCAGAATGGCTTATGGTTTTGTTGCAGCAAATAACTAGTTGATGATATCCATATTTTATCAGATAAAATTGGTGAAGTCAAGAAACCAAGAGCCAAAGCTGCCCCTAAGAAGAAAGCTCCAGCGGCAAAGGTTAGATATGCTTGCTTATCATTCTCATTCTCAACATTATTCATAGCATGTTCTAAATGTGTCAATATTTAAAAAAAAAAAAACAATATAACAGAGAGAGAAACAAATATAGCTTACAATTTTACATGGCAGGCAAAAGCTATTGAAGAAGATGATGATGACATGGGAATAGCTGATCTAAGAGAGAGAATTGCAGCTTACAATTTTGACTCCTCTCCTGACCGGTCTGAAGGTACAGTACACGACATTCGTTGACATCCAAGTTAGAGTTATTATAACCAATATGCCCACAAATATATTTTGTACGAAAACATTAGTTGCTTTCTTACTGCATTCAACATCATTTTTCCCGTTGATGGTTTGCTCTGTCTATAATTGCATGCATTTTGTCCAAAACATATGGTGATTTTTTTTTCTTACAGAAGTGGAATCGGAGTTGCCTCCGGTACAGACGAAGAAACCAGCCAACAGACGAGCTGCTGCGCCGAAGAAGACTAAAGCAACTCTTACAGAGATTGATGAAGAAGATGAGGATGAAGTCGAGATCATCAGTGATGATGACTTTGAGCCGGAAGAGAAGAAGAAAGCGAAGGGCGGTCGGAAACCAGCAGCCAAACCTCCTGCTGGTCCTGGGGCCAAGAAAAGAGGACCAGCTAGCAAGCAATCTGAGCTTGTTGGCCAGAAACTGATCACAGAAGTGCTCAAACCTGCAGAGAGCTCGCCGGATAAGAAGGTGAGGAGGATGAGAGCATCCCCGTTTAACAAGAAAAGCAGCTCTATCCTTGGAAGGACAATCAATGTAGATGATGAAGAAGAGGAGACTTCAGGCTCAGGTACCTCGCTTTCTACTATGGGTAGTAATGCATCTGAGGTTAACCAAGGTGCGGCGGCTCCGGTGGCCAGGCCGGCGAGGGCAAATAGGGGAAAGACCAGGTATGTGATCAGTGATGATTCTGAAAGTGATGGTGATGATGTTGTTGATAGTGATGCAACGGAAGATGATGATGAGTCTGATTTCGATGATGATGAGTAGACAGTTTTAAGTTTTTTCATCTAAGGATGGATGATGGATTGTATGTAACCTACTGAAAGTCATATGTATTTGACTATGCAGCGTGATGATGAGCTACTTTGTGGATGCACCACCTCTTTCTATTATATGGTGTGTTCTTTTTTTTTCAAAAAATAAAAAAATGAAGAAGAAAAAACTACTCACTCCTCTCTAAAAAAACCTTGAATACAAAGTAGAAAGTTAAAATTTTCAGTTAAATGGGTAATTATGTTTATATTTTCATTGAGTTGCACATAAGTTTTTATTAAACGTGTTAAGTTATTGTGTAAAAAAATAGTTTTATAAATTATAAGTTGTTTGACGTTTTAAATTAAGTTACTTTATTATTACAGTATAATTTATTCTGAAAGTATAATCCTTTTTGCCACTGAATCTAATTTTTATGAAATGTACTCCAGCTACTCAAATTATATAAGTTTACACTCAAATTATTATTATATTTGTATGTAAAATAAAATATTTTTACTTTTTCTCTTTTCTAAAACGTACTCCATCCGCTTACCATCTTATTTCTTTTTTCTTTTTCCATAATTTTTTTTTTCTCTTTCTTTATTTGGAAATAAATCCAAACACTCACAAGTCACAAATGAAAATTTAGACTCTACAATACTTTTTTTTTTACTTTATTCATCATTTAAACTTAATATCAAATTTTTATTAAATTTCGTGCCATTTTACAAGTAAAAAAGAATTTAATGGATAAAGGGAGTACTACTTTTCACTTGATTTTGTGCTGGCCACAACTTATGGTTATGGGGTTAATATATTATTTACTATGAGAGTACACAAATTAATCTTGAGGATGATTGTGAAAGATATTGGTGGGTTTGGGTATGTGGGTTTCAATTAAAAAAATAATATATAAAGATTGTGTGCTAATATATTAATTAAAATTATTATTGAAAAATTACATAAACTAGAAGCTGGCCTTCTGTTGCTTATCCTCATATAACGTCTTTTTACGTTATTAACAAGCTATTGGTGAGTCTACTGTTCTCCGATGGAAGTATACCATGTAACATTAGGAGTGTCCTTCATGCATTGATATATTATATAAAGTCAAATATGTAGTTGGTGTAAATTTCGTAGAGAGATTTGATGTGGGAAAAAACTCTCAGTACTGAAATCTACACTTAATGCGCTTGACACTCCTATATATCTTCTTTTGCTTTTTTGGGTAAATGGAATTCAATTGGTCATAAAATCTCCAAAACAATCATGATTTGCTTTTCAAATCTAGAAGTAGATAATAACACATGATCTTATCAATTTATTTGAAATCTTTCATTCGATGTGTGATTGGATGATTTTTGAATTGAAGCCTCCAAAATTTTTGAACGCATTCGTACACATTAAAGTGATCCTCATAAAGGAGTTCCTATATAAGGGTTAGAACATGAGTTAAGGAACCACATATGCGTACGTAATCTTCTAAGCTCTCATCGAAATGTGCATACACACATGACCGTGTAGATGAATCCGAATCGGAGATCATGAACCTTGTGGACAAGTAGTTTGGATAATTTGATGCGTGCACTTTCATTATCTACAAAATTCCAATACACCTTCAACTTCAATTTGGTTTCATCCATCATCTGCCCATCCACACCCATTACTTTAAAATTTAAATTTTAACGTTTTTGTTATATATCTCTCTGTTTCACCCTACCAAAACAATCACTATTTAAATAAATAAATGCAAAATGGAGCCCTCAAAAGCAGACAAATATGAATCAAAGCATCATGCAATAAATTAGAATGAGAGTAAGAACTAACAAGGCAGGTCCGATAAGTATTGTTCAAGCGAAATTCTAGCGTTGAATTTTTTCGAGCCCTCACACTTGCCAACTCAACACGAAGACTCTCAGCCTCAGCCTGAGCCATCTCAGCACTAGCAATTGCTGACTGCTCGGCATCTAGTGAGGCCTTGGCCTTAGCCTCCAGGGTTGCCGCCTTCTTCTTGGCTTCATCTCTTTCCCTCCTCAGGGTGTCGTTCAGCACCGCATACGACTTCTCCAAAGTCACGACTTTCTCGATGGCGCGCTGAGCAGTGATGAGAGCACCACTCGAATGATGCATAGCAGTGCGGATGTTGTCGGTTAAGGACTGATGCTGAATGATAACATCCTGAGGTTGGGTCCAGTGACGGACGGCAGACTCGACGGCTCCTCGAACCGAACCCTTGAGTTCGTTAAGAGTCTTGGGAGGCCGAGCGAGTGCGAACTGGTGCACAGCCGCACTGCGGTGCTGATAGCGTGAAGGATCACACCTGCGTAAAGGTTCATGCAAGAAAACACTTAGAATTTAAGAATTTAAAAATTTTTCTAAGTACAAATGTGCTAGAAGTTTGAGAATATTACCCTGCTGCTCGATCTTAATCCCATCCAAGGATAGAGATATCTGACAACTGCCCAACAGAGCGGATGGGCGTGGGGGCAGTAGAAGTGCCAGCAGAGACTGGGAGTGTAGGCTCTGGAACCTCAACTCGACCCGAGCCTCCTGAGCCTGAAGCTCTCGTG
>JAPKLY010000023.1:1924235-1942909 GCA_026898435.1 Prunella vulgaris | reverse complement strand
TAGAAGATCAATCAATCAAGGGGACAAACTTGATTGATTGTAGATCGCGAAGATTGACGGGAATCAAGAAGGAGATTCAATAAATCACAATGATTGATTGAATACGAGATTATAGGATCTCAGATTTCTAGTCCATCCCAACGGCTAGTTATTTGACCCTATAAATTAGAGTAATAGTGATAATTTCAGTATCGGATTTTACACGCATATTAAGCTAGCCGAAGCTCTGTCAGATATTATCACTTGCACTCAAAAACACCATTTTATACTTATTCTTTGTAAAAGCTTTGTAGAAGCTGTGAGAAGTCAATTGCAATTGTAGCATTGACAATTTGTAAGAGAGTAGTACTCTCGAACTGTGTAAGTGAGTGAGTAAGTGAGTTAGTGGAGAGCCCCTCAAGTCCAAGTTGGATTGAGGAGAGTGGAAGTAGGACAGTTGGTCCGAACCACTATAAATTCCCTGTGTCTCGTCTTATTTATTTCTGCTCTTAAATTGTGCACATCACCTAAAATTGATTTTCATTAAAAACATTTCCGCACTATTCACAGCGCACTACTTTCGAATTCAGACTACCTCAAGTAGTCTGCTGGTTTTCTGAATAAGCCAAACAAATTGAAAAAGGTTTTTGAATCTTTACAAGTCTATTCAACCCCCCCTTCTAGACTTGTTCAAAGGTATTCTTTCCTAAAACCTGCCTTTGGGACCAACAGGACACTTGTCACCATCAGAGGCTATATGGCCTAAAAACATGCCACCTCACTAATAAGGGAGTATAAATAGGTGAAAACACCTCATTTGTAAGGATCTGAATTTCCAAATACAAAAAACACCTAACAACTTTTCTCTCTCTACAGTTTCTCTCTTATATTCATAAATTACTACAAATTATATCTTTGATTATTGTTTGAGTAATTTCCTAAGATTAATTAGCCACATAAACTATTAAATTACAAGAATTGCTCAACAGAAATATTAATGGCAGATGTAATATAATTAAATTAATTAAGTCTAATTATAGTATCAATCGGGTGGGTTAGTTTACCTGGCCATTAGGCTTCCCACTTAAGTGGGTGACCCAGGTTCGATTGGAGGTAATATTTTGAGTATTTGGAGATTTGGTGAACTAACTTCTAACTATTAACAACTAACATTACCGATTTATAAAAAAGTCTAATTATAGTATCCACTACATCCATCCAAAATAATGTATACAAAGGAAAATATAATTTTTTTAAAAATCGAAAATATTTAATAAAACTCCTATTTTCAGTTCACGCTGTGAAATGACGACATATATAAATATATATACGGATTGTTATGTATATATCTACCATTGCTACTTTTTTAAACCAAACTCACAATGGTGACTAAATCCAAAAAAAATAAAAAAATAACTTGATAATTTCAAACAAAACTAAAAATCAACTTAGAAACTAAAATTGGAATACAAGTTTTCTAGTACATTGGAGGCACTAACTAAGTATTTTGAATCTGCTTCTGCATCTGAATCCTCCTCCGATCCCACATTCTGCAAAGAGACAAATGAATTGTTATGTTGGTTGAGAGAAACATGTCAAAAACTCAGAAAATGTACGATTAATTTTAGGTTTATTATGAGCTAACAAGTGATACCCACTCCATATTTCAGAATTAGTGTATTTTGATCGAAAAACTTTCTTGGGTTCTATATGCAATCATTTAATACTTTTTTATTATTTTAAAAGTTTAGAACGAAAAGAAAATTTAGAGCAAAATTTCTTGGCCGCTATGTGCAGTCATTTAATATGTTTTTATTACTCCCATCATATGTTGCTCATTTTGTCATTTTCATCCGCTCTACTATAATTTGCTCATTTGTTTTTTTTTTTTATCTTTTTTGGAAATTACTATTCACTTTTTATCATTATTTTCATTATTTTTTATATTATTCCTATAATTTTTTCATATTTTTCATCACATCACTTATACTTTTTTACTTTTACCCGTGTGCTCAAAAGCAATGAGCAACATATACCAGAACGAAACGAGTAAAGGACAAAAACTTATATAAAAATTTCTACCGTAAAATTTTTTAAAAATAGACTCAAATAAATAATATGTTCACGCGCACAATAACCCCTCACCATCAACGCGCCCAGGTATCCATGCCAAATTTATTTCATTCTTGCCTCACCCAACCCCCACCGCCCCTTCCACCCAAAAAACATACAGGCCGAAGCCCAATTATCATTTTAAACAAAATAGTAGAATTTATTTATTTATTATTATTTATTAATTATTATAAATTTAAAAATAAATTAAATAATATTATATAATAAATTTAAAAGTTTACTTTCAATTTATATTAGTATAGTAACACACATTTACTCATATAGTAGCATATATTTACCCATATAATAACATAAATTGAAGAACAAATATATGTTACTATTAGAGCAAATGTGTGTTACTATATTATAAAATGTTTGTTATTGTACACATATTCATTTGTTTTTATAGAATAAATAAATTTTCACATAATTCAAAAGAAAAATGTGTGTTACTTTAAAAATAAATATTGATTATTCACAAATATTTAGTTATTTTATAGAAATAATTTTTTTTAATATAATAACATATGAATTATATGAAACAATATACCTAGATTTTAAGGAATGATGAATAAATTAAGAAACACATATTTAGTATCATAAAAATATATATTGCTCATGTAGTAACACACATTTGCCCATATAGTAACACAAATTGGGAGACAAATGTGTGTTACTATTAGAGCAAATATGTGTTACTATCTTATAAATTATTGTTATTTTACATATATTTATTTATTTTTATAGAATAAATAATTTTTCACATAATGCAAGATTAAAATTTGTGTTACTTTAATGACAAATATTAATTATTCACAAATATTTATTTATTTTTATAGAAATAATTATATTTTTTTTATATAATAACATATTTATTACATAAAACAACAAACCTAGATTTAAAGGAATGACGAATAAATTAAGAAACACATATTTATTCTCATAAAAATATATTTGCTCATATAGTAATACACATTTGCCCATATAGTAACACAAATAGAGAGATAAATGTGTGTTACTATTAGAGCAAATGTGTGTTACTATCTTATAAAATATTGTTATTATACACATATTCATTTATTTTTATAGAATAAATAATTTTTCACATAATGCAAGAGCAAAATGTGTGTTACTATAAGAACAAATATTGACTATTCATAACTATTTATTTATTTTTATAGAAGTAATTATTTTTTTTCATATAATAACACATGTGTTACATGAAACAATATACCTAGATTTAAATGGATGATGAATAAACAAATATTTATTCTTATTAAAATATATTTTTCATTATAGTAACACACATTTGCCCATATGGTAACACAAATGGGAGACAAATGTATGTTACTATAAGAACAAATGTGTGTTACTATAAGATTAACTATGTGTTACTGTATATATAAATATTTATTTATAATATAATATTAAATATATATTTTAATTTATACAATAATTAAAAAAAATTAAAAAATTATAATAAACTTAAGACGTGTTAATTTGAATGGAGCAGGGGGTGGGGGAAGGAAAATGGAGTGACTTTGTAGTTTGTAGGCAGAGGGGACGTACACGAGTTTGTAGGAGAGGGGGAGGTATGTCGCGTGTTTGTAGGCAGAGAGAGGTATGCGCGTGGATGTTTATTTTTTATAGTTTGTAGGCAGAGGGGACGTACACGAGTTTGTAGGAGAGGGGGAGGTATGTCGCGTGTTTGTAGGCAGAGAGAGGTATGCGCGTGGATGTTTATTTTTTATTTTTTTATATTTAGTAATTTCTATCGTAAAATTTTTTACCCAAGTTTTGCTCCGTGTAAAAAAGTGAAAACCAAATTTTTTTTGAACGACTCATACTCTCAATAGTCAATACCTAGTTGATCGAGCTTTTATTTCTTAACCTGCATTTTCACTTTAGTTAAATTTTTTGTTTTTAGATTTTTTTTCCATGAATAAATATGTATTGCAGTCGAAACTTTCTCAGGGAAAATAAATATAATAATTAAAAGAATATATTACAACCAAGTTTCAAATTCTTTTCCAACTTTAAAAGGTATACAAATTGGACAAACATTTCCAATGTCTAATTATAGTATCCACCACATCCCTCCAAAATAATTGATACAAAGGAAAATATAATTTTTTTAAAATTAGAAAATAGAAATATTAATGGGAGCTATAATTTAATTAAATTAAGTCTAACTATAGTAACCACCAAAAGAATTGATAAAAAGGAAAATACACAAAATTAATTTTAAGCAAAATAGAAAATAGAAATATTAATGACTTATCGGAATTAAGTCAAACTATAATAAATATCCACCACACCCCTTCAAAACAATTTAATAAAACCCTTATTTTCAGTTCATGTGGATTATACTGAAACCAAACCACCATACCCGTGTTTTCAGTTCATGGTGTGAAATATTGTTATGTATATATCAACCATTGCTAATTTTTGGGTGATTTACCATAATTATATATTGATCAATGAAGCTCAAATATTTTTATTGGAGCTCTTTAATTTTGGTGATGGAAGAATAATAAAATTATATTTGTATTGTAAGAAATCAATAACAGTTGGTAAGGTATTTTAAAAATTCATTATAATGTAGATATACTTTTTTAAAAAAATGCCGAAAAATATGTCCATCAAAATATATAATATAATACAATCAATAATAGTAAAAGAATTCAAGAGCCCACATATGTGTCGCTAAAAAGTTTTTTGACTTACAATTTTGCTATCAGCTCAAAAAATAATAAAAATTTGTGAATAATAATTATCACATCAACGAATAATGACAGTCTTTCTTAGTGAATTGAAACTTGTTAAGTTGTATGTTAATTTAAGTTAGGAATGCACAAAATGCCCCCATTAGTATCTTTTCATTTTCACTAATTAATCAGACTCCCTAAACATTAGTTAGTTTTATTATCACATATATCATCATTATTGAACTAATATTTTCTAATAATATAGTTAAAATTAAATGCTCCATATAAATATCTTTGACCCGACAACACATGAAAAAGTATTATGCATTTAATTTGATGGCATACCTCTCCCCTCCCCTCCCCTCCAATAAAGCAAGCTCAAGAAATATGCCATTCCACCAAATGCTTACCAAATCAAATTTGAAATGTTCAAAAATTGGCAAAATCTCTTTCTTTCTTGTGGAAATGTGCTCACTTGTATCAACGCTACATTCTAAAGCAGATTCTTGCTCGGTGATTTTTGGCTGAGGGTTTTCAACTTAATTTAATACTATTTTTTTTAAAGGGAGAGAGAGAATCACTAACACCCCCACCCCTTGGATCTATTTAAAACTAGGACCTTATTTTGATGATTCGCCCAACAACTATACTACCTCCGTCCACAAAAAATATGCACGTAATCTAATGCAATCTGACGAAAAATATTATGCAGTATTCTGAGATATGTTTATAAATAAAGTAATTATTTATGAAAAGTATATCATATGTACTTTCCTTATTCACAAAGGATCTCATAATACCATGTAATATACTTTAGACATCATATTAAACAACGTGCAAATAAGTCTGCACATTTTTCGTGGACGGAAGGAGTATAACACAAAAGGAAACAGATGATCTCACTTGTTATCTCATCTATTTTCCATATGAAATTATCTGTAAATTCTTTTTATAAATAAAGTGAAGAGGATTCACATCTCACTATAAATACTAGGAGAAGAAAACTGTCGAAAATAACTATACATGGATGCAGAAAATACAAAAGAAAACACTGATGAGACCGATGATGTTCAAAGGAAAACATAGAGGAGGATTCAGGCTGTAGTAGTAGTGGATGAAAAAATAATACCAATAAAGTTTGATAGCCTACTTCTCCATTTGGCATTACCAAGGAATGTAAAGGGAAGGGAGATAGCTACCCTTTGTACAGATCCTAGTTAGCACTAAACCGCAACAAACAGATGAATAGTAAGCCTACGAATTAATTAACAATCTTAATAATCTAACATACAACACAGGGCGACCATGAAAACCACAAGAGATGAAGAAGACATCTTCACTAACCTTGATTCCAGTCATGTGGACGAGAGGTTTCGTCTCGTTGCTTCCATTTTTAATAGCAGGTCCTTGATATCTGTTTCCATCCTCATTTTCATATTGAAATATTCCTGATAAGCTCTTTCAACGCGCTGTAGCTCTTCCACCTTTTGTTTCCTCATATCCTCAGCTTCTACCAAACGCAGTTTGGTAATCCGGCTCGTGTATTCTTCTTCATTTCTTTCGCTTTTTGAAACTGCAATTCGCTTCAGAGCTTCCGACTCCTTTCTTGCATCTTCAGCACGTGCTCTAAACATCTTTGCCTCTGCCAGTTTAATTCTCACGATGCTCTCTAGTTCATCGAATACGCCTTCTTTCTGAGCAATTTTTGGGAGATCCATGCTTGTAGTGTAATTATCGTTTCTATTGCCATCAAAGTCGTGGATTGAGTTGATTGGAGTTTCCAAGTGGTTAGCCTTATCTGGATAAACGGACTTCATCCACCCAGCTCCTTGGCTAGACCCAACAATGCCATTACAACCTTCTTGGTTCTTTGTTGCAGGCAACTCCTTTTTGGATTCAATTGAAATGTTGGAAGGCCTTTCCAAATTGGTTTCTGTATTGAAAACAAGGGAAAGTAGAAAATTTAATTTACAAGACAAGCAGATATATCTTTAGGCCACAATGCAGTGGGAAATAAATATGAATGATGCATTACATAAGTAACTTCAGTGACCAACTATGAATTCTAAATAACAAGAACCAACATACTATTTCAAAATATTTAGTCTATGTGGAACTTTGATAAATAAATAACGATTACAGAACTGGATAAGGAAGACCAGCATTGCAAGTGATGCTTTTCTAGCAGATAAGTTCTTTTGAACTATTTCATATTTAGTGCAGAGTAAATATATTAACTTATGATAGGACTTGGATACAATTCAGGAAAATGATGGATTGCAGTCAAACCAAAAAAATGTTAATCTGATCAGGTTTTCCAACAATCAACTGATTTTTTTTTTAAATAATGAACTTTGGGGCTAAGAGAAACTGAGAAAGTTGAAGGTTGTTTTGAGGGGTGAGGAAACACTAGTGTTAAGGAGGCATGCCTCAAGACGCAGAAGGTAATGGGAAAAAGGTAATGTCACCCGCATCTTCCTTTAGAGGACAAAATTTGTGCCCATGCGCCTCTATTAACTATGGGAAGACATTAAATAAGATTCAAATGTTTGCACAAACTTAGATATGTTATAGTGCTTAAAGTTGTGGAACATCCCATAAAAACATAGAGAGACGAGATCAGAATATCGTTAAGGCAACCAGTTCATGACAGTATTGCACACACTAATAACAAAAATAGTCAAAGGACTTTGTACTAGTACCAATTACACAAAATCACATTCAGTTTTTCTACAGTCTAACATCATCAGAACTAGCATAATCGGAAGTTAATATTGCAGTTCCATGCATGTACACTACAAGGGAAAACAGTGCAGAGAAAACCAAAAGAGAGACTAAACATACCAGTGAAAAATTTCATAATATGATTTTGCACTTCTTGAAGATCTGCCCTTCCAGCCAATTTAGACAGCATTCTTACAGCAATGTCATAGAGCTGTTTCCCTCTTACATCGTCACTGGCACAAAATATTCTTCCCACATATTCCAGTTCTCGAGATAGGTTTTCGGCTGTCCATTCTTTCAAAAAATTCTGGAAAACTTCCTTTACGAAACCAAACATCTCAGAAGGATGATCACAGGCAACACAATAGAACTGCATTTCCGTACTGCCTGGAGCACCTGATGCACTTCGTCCATTTCTGATATGAGATTCTCGTAGACCACAATCTGCATGGCACCAATGTAGACATACATCACATCCAACCCAACTACATGTGTTTGACGCCATGTCAAACTTTGAGCAGACGAGACACATGCATTCCCTGCAAAAGTCACTCCGCTGTGAACAGATTTTGCAGTCACATTCATCAACAGGCAGAAGACTCCTGCAATTGAGATTTTTACACTTCAAATTCAGAAATATCTCAGCTAAATCAGAAGACGGGATATCATATTTCTGCAGAAGAAATTCACGAAGGCCGGTTTTCAAAGCCACCAAGATCTCCAGTTGGATACGATTCGCATTAAGTAGCATATCCAGAGTAATGTCCGACCTCTTCTGTAATGCCTTCTGCAAAGCACTCAACTGCCACTTCTTACCTGAATTTGAGATGATGTCGAGGGCAAACTCTTTAACACCAGCCACATGCTTTCCACTCATTTCATTAAACCTCCGAACCATGGTATGTAGAGGTTCAGAAACTATCATAGTAACTACAGACTCAGCAAAGTCAGCTCCAACTACCAACCCTTGATCTTTTCCATCCGGGCCATTGCTCCTTAGTAAGCTACCACTATCTTTCTCCATTTGCCTCTTATCTTTAGAATATTCTGCTCCACTTTCATAAGGGCCAAAAGCCTGAGCTCTAGATAAATGTTTACTAAAACTTAACTGCCTTTCAAGTCCGATTGGCAGTTTGGAGCTTATTCCTGTGACTCTCGTGTTCTGCAGCAAACCTTGTCCATTGGAGTTGCCTTGAGATAACTGGGACTGCTGATGCAAGACATTTTCTCTTGATGGCATTCCTTGATAAGCGGAAACTTCTCTATTCTTATTCTCATCTGATGCCAAAGCTTTCCAATCAACCCCTTGAAACAATGGCTTACTACCAACAGATTTCTCAAGATCAAGCCCATTGTGAGTCAGGGAGCAGCTTGGATTGTGAGTGAACTGCTGAGAACCAGAAAACGACATTGAAGCTGTAAAACCATCAGAATTTGTCCTAAATGAGCTAGCAAACGATTGAATGCTTCTGCCATGGCTAGGAGATCCAGGTGCCGGAGCTTGTCCTCTGTTCTGGGAACAGATTGGCAATAATACATTTGGCAAGCTAAGAGAAAGTTCAAGGGCCAATTTATCATCTTTAGGCTTGTTATGTGTTAATTGCTCAACTTTCTCTGGCTTTTTAATTGGATCGGTGGAGAAAAACTCAAATCCCCGCGTACTTGGGCCTTCTATCTCAATATCACTAGTTGTTGAAAGGTCCCTGGACTTGTTTTCAACCTCCAAATTAGCTTCTGCAATGTGAATATTTGAGGGCAATAAAGCAACACTTTTGCCCTTATCCTTTAAACGTGGGATTGTTTTAGCAGTAGAAGGCAGTTCATTTCCAGCCACTACTTCCATACTTCTTTCCATGCCCATATCATCCGCCTTGGCTTGGACATCAATACCCCGATCTTCTGCTTGCTCCTGTAAAGATAATAGCTTCTCACCACACGTGCTGTCTGTGTCTTCCTCCAAACTGCCTTCGTTTCTAACCTCCATTTGATTGTCACCACCTTCA
The DNA here is from genome assembly GCA_026898435.1 of Prunella vulgaris. Classification (NCBI taxonomy): domain Eukaryota; kingdom Viridiplantae; phylum Streptophyta; class Magnoliopsida; order Lamiales; family Lamiaceae; genus Prunella; species Prunella vulgaris. Next base: position 1,933,383 of record JAPKLY010000023.1, on the reverse strand, counting down.
TTTTCTACATTTGTATCATTATCATCTCTGCTTCCACCTGTCCCTTGCAATGATGTATCCTGACAATCGGGCAAGTCAACAATTTTGTTCTCCACATCTTCAACATCCTTAGATAGTCCTCCTCCTTCTTGCTCCTCACAACCGCCCACTTTAATCACATTCCCCTTACCTTCAGCCAATAAACTTGCCTTGTCCAGAGGCACTTCATTTTCTTTTTCAAAAGAGTCCAATTTAACAACAACTTTTTCTTCAATAACGACCTCAGAGGGAGGCACATCTGGCTGCGGTTCAGGTTCCAGTTCTCCTTCTTCCCGATCACTGCTTGGACCACCACTCTCTGCTTGCATATCTTCACATTTTTTGCCTTCAACACTCTTTGACCGCTCACTTCCAGAGTCCTTCGACCAGGCTGGAGATTTTGCATCTTTGAATCTCTGTGGAGACTTTGACTTCCCTACTTCCTTGGAGTCCATTCTAGTTCCTCTACCCCACTCACTGCTACTCCTAGACCCATCATCACCATCCTTTCCACTCCCAAATCTCCTCCACGATGTGGCAATACCATCCCTCTTAGGCCTATCCCTCTCTGACCTAAATCCCTTGGGAAAGTCTCTCCTAGGCCCAGAAAAGCTCTCAGATCGATACATCTGATCCGTCCCATACAGAGGCCTTGGCGAAGCGCTTAATATCCCCCTCTCATTCCCATCTCTGTGCCGATCGTAACCCTTCCTCCTATCATAACTCTCCAAATCATAATCTGGTCGCTTCCTAATCAGTTTTGAACTCTCCCTATCATCGTCTAATCGGTCATATCTAGATGTAGACGAGGATACAACCTTCCTCCCACTATCAGATGACCTATAATAAGAGTTCCGGTGCAAAGACGAAGACGAGCGTTGCAAACCAGGGTCCTCCTCTCTTCTTCCCCAATCTTTCACAACGCTCTTCTCCCCATAGGAATGGAGATCATCACTTGACCTCAATCTCTTCATATTCTTCCAGTCCCAAAATCAATTGTCGCAAATATCACACATAACTTAAATTAAAAAAAAAAAAAAGTCAAAACGTTTCCCCCAAATAACGCAAATTACGCATGATTAAGAAAAATAACAATAAAAATTCCCCTACAGTCGCCAATACTTAATTAATTAATCAACAGATCAACTAAAATGATTCAAATCAACACCAAACCCTACCAATTCAACGAGCCAAAAATACACGAGGAAAATATATGCGAAAGCTTTTCAAAACCATCACCAAACAGAGAACAAGCAGCGCCGGACCCAATTTACTAACTTAAGCACCCAGTTCCACCAAAACCTTCAACTTGGAACAAAAGTCGATGCTGTAGGTACAACTTATCCAGATTCGAAGACCTGGAATCACCAGATGCAGTTACCAGAAATGCTCGCCGGAGAGTAAACCGGCATCTGCTACGTATATATAGGATTAGTTTCTGTTCAGTCAACGGAAATCTTTATCTAGTGGGGCTGAGATTGGGAGAGAAAAAGAAGACTTGAATACGCAAAGTGCGAATAAGCGCATCGGTCAAGGCTTTGGAAAGTGTGACAGTGGGGTGCGTAGTGCGCCACATGCGCAGTTTAGTTGGGGAGGATTAGTCAACCGAGGTTTGAAAAAAGTTGAAGGTTACCAGTTGAGAGGTCTTTTCTACGTCAGCATTTCAATTATAATACTCTATCTACGCTTCCAAAATAAACTTCGTACTTTTCTTATATGGACGTCCCAACTCTTTTTTGACAAAAAAAAAAATTCACACTCACAAAAATCAATAAAATATATTTTTTATATTTTATTATTTAACTTTATACTCACATACTTTACTTTTTTTTAATTTGCGTGAAACTCCACCTATAAAAAAAAAATGTCGGGACGGAGTGAGTACTACTTTCTTTACTTGTGTTGTGTACCATGATTCTAAACAATGCTTCCTAACTTCCCGAATCTGAGAGCACCATTGCAGATTGCAGATTGCACGGAAGAAACTGAGAAACGTAAAATATTGCTCCCGCATCCCAATTTAAATTATTTAAATAAAATATTTACGATTTTTTTTAAAAAAAAATTGTTTATTAATATTAAAAAATATAAAATTAAGAATATATCGATCTTTCAATTTTATAAAAGGGAAAATTTAGAGATGTATTTGTCATGTATTTTAAGGAGTTAATTTAGATGTTATAATTATTTTATTATCATTTTAGATAATAAAAAATATAATTAAAATTTTATTTTATTAATTTTTGAGCAATCTCAAAAGGAAGAAACGAATACTATCTTCACCGTTCAAAGGAGACTTCCTCAAATCTTAAAGGTCTTAGTCTTATATGTTTAGTTGCACTATGCAGTTCAAGTATATTTAAAAAAAATTGAACAATTTATTATTGAAATCACATGAATTATTGTAATAAATTATAAGGGGGGGCTTGGTATGAAAATCCTTCAATGGTAATAGGAATTGAGATATAATTGTAGTAATTATAGTAGCTAATGAGATCAAATGAGGTGCATAACATTGTTTTTCCTCCTAAATAAGGTAATCAACACCCCCATTTGATTACCCCCACTTCACCTTGTAATCATTCTCCTCAATCAATCCCCCATACCACAACCAACATATTTATTTTTTGTCCATTTTTTTCAAAATTGGAGCACAATACTATTGATATAACCACCATAAATACAAACATACATTCAACATATGTAGGATAAAAAAGAAAAATGAAATTTCATTCTCATTACCATTGAAGAATTTGAAACAAGCGCCCCTAAGACTTTTTAGCATTATTTTGTGTAACATTTTCAAAATGAATTTGAATTACACAGTATATTTGGTGCACAAGAAACTTACTCATCCTATAAAATATTTATTCCACTTTGAATAGAATTTTCTAAGATAGAAAAGAAGAATACGCTTTGATAAACTTATGCGAGTGTGTTACAGTGTTAGTGAATAGTGAAGGAGTTTGGAAGGATAAGAATGTAAAAAAAAATTTAGAACATGGAATTTTTTTAAAGAGAAACTGGTCGAGGAATTGCAGATTTGTAGTTGGAATTGGTTTAATATCAAGAAAAAAAATGTGAAATTTTTTTAGTTTTGAAGACTGTATTAAAAACTCTAAATAGTTACACTCCCCGTTTATAATATTTAGTTCTTTTTAACTGTACATTATTTAATATATTGGAGTATATAATTGAATATTGATATTAAATAATGTGCAGTCAAAGAGACTAAATATTGTGGACAATTGGACCGTTTGGTGATTCTCTATTGATGTAATTTGAAGTTTGGGAGTGCTTCTTCCACATTGTAATTGGAATAATTTTGAGAAATAGATGGCTTTTACTAATTAAAATTTTTTATTTATACACGAGATAATCTCACAAATTCTCTTTTCTTTTTAATTTTTATGTATTTAAAATTAATACTTCTTTCCTTCACTAAAAATATACACTGTGTGTTTGCACTAGTTTTTTTTTTTTAAATAAAATTGAACGATATTGTAAATATATTATGGGATTCACTAATAAATAAAATCATTGATTGTGAAAATGATAATTCATAGAAAGTGAATACTTTTTATAAATGAATAAAAATCGAATAGTGCATAGATTTAGGGGTTGCTTGGTATAATTGTAAGAAATGAAAATGATATAGAAATAAAAAAAATATGAAATTAAAGTCATATTTCTCATATAGCTGAGTTATGATTGATTCTTTAGCTTTTGAAATTAAAATTATAATAGAATCATTTCAAACACACATTATAATCTTAATTATCATTACTCACTTCCTAATATTTCCAACCAAACAGTCCCTTAATTAAAATTGCGAATAATATATGTTCGGTAATTGGTAGGGTGTCAAAATAAATTCAAATATTAAAATGCATCACAGCTCATTGGGCGACTTATTAAGTTATTAGCAAACATACAAACAATTTGGTATATTATTTATATTATATACATTTTTTATTCCAACTCTATTTTCATAAAGAAACACAATTTAAAAAATATATATAGAAAATTTAAAATGAAATAATAAAATAAATCATATTAATTTTAATACGTGTATATTATTTTATTTGTAAGTATTCCCTCTGTCCCAAGATAAACTTCACACTTTTCTTATATGGACGTCTCAACTCTTTCTTCACACCCCAAAAAAGGAAACAACTCACACTCACAAAAGTTAATAAAGTATATTTTTTTATATTTTATTATTTAACTTCACACTCACATATTTCACTTTTCTTAATATGCGTGAAACTCCACCTGTGAAAAAAATGTTGTGACGGAGGGAGTATTAAAAATTTGAAACTTTATAAATAAAAAAATGTGAAAAGAAAAGTCCGGCAGCGAGAGAATAATAAAGGAGGAAAAGAGTGAAGAAAAACAAAGGCATACAAATTCTGACAGTCTGAAGCATTGATTTGACGTGTGAGAATTGCCTTCTTTCTTTGACTCTTGTTCTTTTCCAATAGTGACCCACCCCACATTTGCAAATTGCACCCTGAGTGAAAACTCAGTTTTGTCCCTTATCTATTATTTAATCGACGGTTTGACCCCATGCTTCATCCACAACATTCCTACACAACACAACTCGGAGAAAGATATCGGAATTATTAATTCCCATAGCCCAGTGATAATGAATTACAATAATAATGTGTATTTGAAATGTCATTATTATAATTTTAGTTTTTAAAAATTATAAAATTTATCATTTGTTCAATTTTTTAAAAATATTACTTTTATTTTATACTATTTTTATTTTTATACTCTTTTCATTCTTTGCAACTGCGGCTAACACAATTATTGAGCCTTAAAATATAAAGGATCATAAAGTATCGTAAGAGTTGGGCTTCTGTTTGTTTTTTGTCCTGGACCGAATTACTTGGACACCAAAAATTATAAGTACACACACCATTGGTCATAGACTCATGGTTAAATGATAGAGAATTAGATATGCTTAATAATCTTTGTGTTGTGATTGATAGGTACAAGCCAATAAGAGGCGAACCGGATACTTGATGTTGGAATAAGGCTTCGAATGGAGTTTATAATATAAAAGATGCATACAATTGGTTGCTCAAAAGAAAAATTGGTGGCAGCTTGGAGCAAAATAAAGAGTACAAGATGATTTAGAAGTGTAAAGCGTCAACAAAGGCTCGAGTTCATGCTTGGAAGGTATTAAAAGAAAGATTACCCACGTTAGAGTTGCTGCAAAAAAGAAATATTATTCCATCATTGGTCCATAATATATGTGTTTTGTGCAGCATCGAAAATGAATCAGTTAGACACATTTTTTTTAATGTCACTTTTCTCATATTTTCTGGATGAAGTGTGTGGATTGGTTGTGGGTGAGTACGTATGGTACTTCCTTCATGTCCGAATTCAAACTTGACTCAATTTTGTGGACTTTGGAAAGGAAAGATGGAGAAAAAATTAGCAACGTGTATTTAGATATGTGGTGTTTGGCTACTTTGGAAGAAAGAAAATGGTTACATTTTTAGAGGAGAACAAGTAACAGTTGATGAGGCTTTCAAAGAACTTAAGAGATGTTGCTGGACTTGGAGTCAACAAATTGTGCATTGGCGAAAAGAAGGAACTTATGCTGAATAGGAGATAAGTCCTTTTATAATGTTGAGAAGTTTGTAATACCAAAAAAATATGAGTACTAGGAGCTTAGAATGATTCTATAATTCTTGTGTTATTAAGGTGTAACTCACACCTTAAAAAAAAATTGTATTGTTCTATGAATAAAAAAAAATTCTGATAAAAAAAAATTTAAGTGTGTGTGAGATGTTCAAAATACGCTCATCTTCATTTTTAGATAAAGTGGCCTACTAAGTACACCCACCCCATAGAACTAAAACATCAATTATCATATGGAGAAAACGCGAAATCCTACTATTATAATCAACATCATTGGTCACCATATGGGCGAAATCATATCCAAAATAACAGTCATCCTTTAAACCATTAAATTCATTATATTAAAATACCAAAATTTATAAACTCTAAACTCTAGAAACTAATAAATGTAGAAAATAGGAAAATTGAAGTTGAGATAAAGAAGATTACCACATATTCTCATTGTCTTCTATTGGGAATTCTGAATATGAAAGGTATTCTTCCTTGAATTTTAACAAGGTGGGTTAGCTCATCTGATCACCAGGCTCCTCACTTGAGTGAGTGACCTGGGTTCGATTCCCTTTGGGAACGAATTTGGAGGGAGATATAAGGTTGGACTTGGAGATATGAGATGTAAGGAAACTTGGTGAATTAACTTCTAATTACTAACAATTAACATTTACCGATAAAAAAAGAAAACTATGGACTTTTCATTCTCTTGTTTTGACCGTGTATAAGGCCCTCCTCAATGCAAATACCCCAAAAGCAGGTTTTTTGCACGCCACATCAGCGTCACCTCAAAAGCAAAAAAACCTCTACCTCTAAAACTAAATTCATCCCCATTGCATAAACCCAAAAAATAAGTTTTTTGGGGACCCACTTCAATTAATATCATATTTATTTTTTTTATAATTTAATTTATCAACTATATTAATTATCTAACTTTTAGACAAATAATAAATTAAATATTTTAATTATTTTAATTTTTAATATTTTATTAAAATTCAAAAATATATTATTAATTTTTTTATTACATAAACGATAAAATACAAATTCAAAGCACGCAAAGCACACAAAAATATTCAAAAGCAACAACATAAATTTCACCTCGGTCAATTTAATATCTACCTAATTATTTGCAGATCGAGCCCAAACATGCTCAATTAAATCATGTCGAAGTTGGAGATGTTTCTGTTTATCCCGTAGTTGAACACCTCTCCTGACATAGTCATTGAATGATCCAGTTGAACCTTGATTTACTTGTGGAGGAGGCATGGCATAATTTGGGTCGTCGGACCAATCGATTGCTGCATTTCCTTCATCTTCGATTATCATATTGTGCAATATAATGCAAGTTAACATTATATACTTCAAGTTATTTTTGTACCAGAAACGAGTTGGACCGCTAATCATTGCCCAACGTTTTTGAAGCACTCCAAAGGCCCGTTCGACATCCTTTCTGGCAGCCTCTTGTAATTCCTTGAAATATTTCCGCTTTGGATCTTGAGTGTTGATAGAATTTACTAATCGTGTTTGTTTATGTGGCTAGATGGGCCTCATTAAAAACCTCGTCATAAACCACCCTTGTGGACAAACCAGACGGAGGGAAAAAGAGCGCAACCATCGAGCTCCTACAAACTACGGAGCGAACTCCTAGGCGAGCTTGGGAGTGGGCTCTGACACCTTATACGATATTTGGGTGTTGTATGATGACGGACCTCGGCGGGGTCCCTTTCTGGCTTTGGGCGAGCTCTGCCCCGAGAAGGGTGGCTCGCCCATACTCCTCTCCCTGGGCGACCTCGACCTGCTGGGGGCTCGAACGTGGTCCTCGTCCACCTCGGAGAGCTCCTCTATGTCGGTCCTGACCGAGGTAGGTGGCTCGACTTCTATGCAAGTGGGCGACCTCCCAAGCCTTGATCGTGGGTTAGCTTGCCTTATCAACATTAGCCCCCCAGCTCGCTCACATCATGATGTTTCCAATGTGTGGGCGAGCTGACTTACCTCCACGGGCGGGAGCTCGAACACTGGCGAGCTAACCTTAGGCCTCTGTCGAGCTCACTGGCGAGCTCCCTCACGGGCAGTTCGCGTGTCGACATAAGCGGGAATCGAGGCGCCGTATACGCCCTTCGAGGCTCCGATTCCTGCGCCCATTATTGCTAGACTTTTGAATTTTTGCAAATTGGTCCCCATATTCTCTGGAAATCGCACCTCGCCCCGACGCCTACAAATAGGGGGGTGAGTTCATTTTCCCACTTTCGTGTTTTCAAATTCTCAGAGCTTTCCCGACGACTGTATTTTCTTGTGTTCGACGGATTTTCGAAGGCTTTTCAAGGTAGGATTCGATTTCTTCCCCTTTTCTTCTTTTCCTTTGTTTGGTTTTCTTTGTTTCTTCAAATCTCCGGGAACCTTGAACACTTCCGGGGATTTTCATCTTTTTCGGCCATTCGTACCGTGACTCCGGCGATAAGGACCTTTGAACTACTTTGGACCCACTCGAACCTCGCCAACATTATGTCGAACACATCCTCCAGTCGTACGATGTCAAATCATAACCCAGAAAAACATCCCGTGACTGGAGATGAACCGATACCCCTTATAGCCCAGGTAGTGATTGGCTCAAGCTCCGAGACGACCTCGGTAGCTCGCCCGGGATCTGGCGAGTCCCCCGGGTGAGTCCGAGAAGATGTGGGGGAGAAGGCCACCTCCTCCGGGTAAAGCGAAGAGTCCTACCTTCGCGAGCTCTGGTATGCAAGTGAGCCGACATCCCGTGAGGCCCCAGTAGATGAAGAGGTCGCCGAGACGGCGGCGGAAGTCGCCGAAGTTGGATGGGAGGTCGCTGAGTCGGATGAGCCAGTCGATGACCTCAGCGACATCACCATGGAGTACTTCCGCTCAATCGGCTTCCCGGAGCCCCAATTGGTCGAGCACCTGGTCTCTGACGAGGTGGTTCACCCCTTCAACTGGGATGAGTACGTCGCTGAGCACGCCGCGAGCTTCCCGTGTCCGGATCGAGTGATTGAGTATCCGGAGGAGGGCGTCGAGGTCGCCCAATCGGAATACAAAGCTGGTGAGGTCGTGAGCATTATAAATGAGTATTCGCTTCCCAAGATCCGCAAGGAGTATCGCATCCCGCACGACATCTTCATGTACGCTCCGGAGAAGCATGAGCGAGCTGACTCACCCCCTCCCGGGCTGACTGCAGTGAACATACACACGCTCGCGGCCGGGCTCACGCTACCTTTGCACCCAATTATTGGTCAATTCTTGCTTGACAATAACTTGACCATCACTCAACTTACCCCAAACGCCTGGAGTAACCTTCTCGCCGCATTGTCCGCCTTCGGATTGGAAGGCTACGAGAATCGGGTGACCTCGACTGACCTGAGCGAGCTCTTCGTCGTCACCAAGCAAGTGAAGGATGGTGCCGGATACTATTACTTGAAAGCTCGCCTAGGGGAGAAATTTCTCGGGGTACTACCAAACAAAATCCACGATT
>JAPKLY010000023.1:1891825-1918657 GCA_026898435.1 Prunella vulgaris | reverse complement strand
CATCAGGGGTTTTGGGATCTAATCAAAATACTCAGATTGTCCCAACACATCTTATTCACCAACCTTTGGTAGGTTGCCCCGGCGTTGATGAGCCCGAACGGCATCCTTTCCCAGTAATACATATTTTTGTTGGTGTAGAACGCCGTGTGTTCTTTGACTTTTCCACCTCGGGTCGTTGATGAACTCGTCCCACTCCTCTTGTGACATCTGCGCAGGTTCGTGACCTATGAGCGGTTCGAGGTCATCGGGTTGACCTTCAGCTTGGGCGGGTTCATCAACTGTCAGTACCTCCGGTGGTTTGTCAACTTGGGATGGTTTGGTGACCTGAGGAGTTGGGTCAACGTCCATTGGCACCTGTTCTTGACTTCCCGCAGGTCCCCTATCTTGGACTTCATCAACCACCTCCATGGGAGCAGGTTGTCGTTCCTGCGCAGGTCTCAATACTTGGTTGTTATGGGCTTCCTCTAACCCCTCCATTGGCGCCGGTTGTGCGTCTTGCGCAGGTCCTGTGTCTTGGTCGATTTCCGCCAAGTCGCCTACCTCCATCATCTCAGTTTCGACCGAGATGATGTCTAGGATGTTTGGCTCGTCTACTGGAATCTGTACATCCTCTTCAAGGATGTGGACCTGAGTAACAGACTTTTTGACCCGGCCATCTTTAATTTGGAGTAAACACTCTCGGTCCTTTTTCTGGTCGCATTTTATAGTTCCGACGCCTTTCGGAGTTGGAAATTTTAGACAGTAGTGGTAGGTCGAACACGCCACTTTAAATTCATTAATAAACGGGTCGCCAAGGAACCCGTTGTAGGAGGACCGCTGGTCGACAACTAGGAAGTCTATAAGCCTAGTCAGCCTCCGCTCCAGGTCCTCGGCCGATACAAGTTGGACGCTCAACCTAATGCTTCCTAGGGGGACGATTACAGCCTCCCCGAACCCCACTATCCTAGCATTGCTAGGTTCCATATACGACTCAAAATTACCTAAGGCATCTAAGGTGGATTTGAAGAGAATGTTGGTGAATGCGCCGGTGTCCACAAGTAGCATGTGAACTCGGACGTTCATGATGTTGGCGGTTATCACCAATGAGTCGTTGTGGGGTGTCAGTACCCCTTCCAGGTCCGCGGAGGAGAATGTCAGCTCATCAGTAAGTTGTGCGACGGACTTGGGGCCGGAGCTGCCTTCTTGGACCTGGTTCACGGCCCGAATTTTGGCCTTCCTCTTCCTCTTGGACATGGAGGATCCCCCGTCTTGGAGACCTCCGGCAGCTCTAATCTCCTCCTTGAGAACCAAGAGTTCTCGGGTGGGCTCCATGTTTTGTTGAGGTTGGGGAGGTCCCCTTCGTCTGTTTTGAGATCCGCGTTGGCTCGCGTCCTCCTCTTCATCATCGGAGACCTCTCTCCTGTCGAACCTCGACCTCTTAGTTGGGGACTTCTTCACGAACTCGGCCAGTTTCCCATCCTCATAGAATTTCCACAGCTGTTTGAGGAGGTCTCGACACTCGCTGGTGAAGTGGCCGATGGACTGATGGTAGGCGCAGTATTTATTAGGGTTGAGCCTCGTGCGGTCCTGGCGGATCCACCTCGGTTCCTCCAGTAGGACCTTGTCTTTGACAGCGGTAAAGACGTGGTCGATGGAGACGGTGAGGACCTGGTTGAGCTTTTCCTTGAACTCGTCCCCGTCGCCAAAGGCCTTTAAGTTCCGTGGGGCCTTGTATGTGCCCCCGGACTTCTTCCTGTAGGGCTTCTTCTCCTCTGGGGCACCAACTTCTTTCAGTAGTGCCTCCTGCATAGCCATGAACACCCCTGCCTTGTGGCGGAATTCCGTATAAGTGTTCGGACATGCGAGGTGCATCTCCTTCCAGAGATCGGTGCCCTTCCTGAGTCCAGCCATCACTGCGACGACCTTGGTGTCCTCGCTCACCGGCTCGCCTTCCAGCAGTATTTTATCGAACCTCTCCAGGTACTGCTGGTCGGTCTCATTCTCTCCTTGGTGGATGTTGGCGAGACGGTGTTTCTGGGTAAGGTAGGACCCGAACCCAGAGAAGTGGGCCAAGAACTCCCGCGAGAGTTGGCCAAATGAGCAGATCGACCCCTGGGCGAGTGATGAGAACCAGCGGTGGGCTCGGTCCCCTAGGGTCAGCGGGAAGTTCCGGCACTGGGTGGAGTCGGTGGCACCGACCGAAATCATAAAGTCTGCATACTTGGCCAAGTGGACCTTCGGGTCGGACTCGCCCTCGTACGCGGACATCACCGGGAACTGGATTTTCTTCTGGACAGGAGCTCGGAGGATGGCAGGTGCCAATGGGGATGCGGGGAGAGTGGTGGCTTCAGGTCCGCCAGACTTGGCTGCTACTTGTGCTTGTAGCATTTCGACGGCCTTTTTCAGTGAGGCCAGCTCGTCATTTTGGGTCACCTCCGGCGGAGGTTGCTCGAAGGTCGTGCATCTCTTGGACGCACGCCCCCGAGGCGCCTCACTCTGGGGTGACCTCTCTGTGACGGACTGGAATTGACGTCCGCCATGGGGGCCCAACCTGTCGGTCGCAGGCCTTCTCAATCGGTCGTGGGTGGACCTGCGCGGCTGCAGGTCTGAATCTCCCCAGTGGGATGTGACCGTGGCGGCTGTTCGTTCGTTCTCTCCGCACCTGGGCCCCAGTCTGCCCTGGAGGACCTCCCTCCTCAGAGATTGGTGGGTGCCGGATGCCTCGGTGTAGGCCGAAGCTCGCCCGGTGTGCAGGACGGGCTCCTCCTCCACCATCTTGGCCTTATCGGCCCGTTCGCGGTGCTGGCGAGCTTGAGCCGAGCTCGCCTCCTGCTCGGTGGGGAGATTGATGTACTCCCCCCGGGTCTGGGTGCCTTGAGTGGGCCTCGTCTGCTCCCGGGCCTCGGTGGATGGAGCTCGCCTAGGCACTAGGGCGAGCTCGTCATGTTGCCTATGTTGCAACCTCTGCAAGGTTGCGATGGTGTGTTGGAGCTCATCGGGGTTGTTGGCCAGGTCCCTCAGAGCAGGGCTCAAGTCCTCCTGGGTCACTACAACTCGAGGAGGTCGCGGAGCTGCGGTGTTTTTCTAGGGAGGTCGGCGCGAGGTCTCCACCTCGGCCTGGTCTCGGTCACCCCCCTTCGACCTTCCTGCAGTTGCGGAGGTCTGCCCCTTAGCCATTTTCGGGTTTTGGAGGGGGTAACTTGCAGCAGGTCGCCGAGGTAGCTGGGGTAGGTCACCGAGCTCGCCGAGGTCGCGGTCTCCGGCCATGTTAGTTTTGTTCGAGTTTTCATCTAGCTTTACGTGTAGCGAATTATCCGAAATCCAATTTATTCGTGTACACGCGTGCGTTTGAAAACTTTTTCTGGGCAGAAATTGTGGATCCGAAAATCTGGGTTTTTGCCCGAAAATCTGGGTTTTCGTTCAAGGAATGGAAATATGTGTGTATCTTCGAGTGTTCTTGAACTTTATCAAGAACACCTTTAAATCTTCAAACAACTCTCACTTTTGCTCTTAAATTTTTTTCAAAATCAGAGGTTCGTGCCCTTCTTCTAGCGCCATATTGTTGATAGAATTTACTAATCGTGTTTGTTTATGTGGCTATTACAATTTATTAGTTCCACCAAACAATAATCTAAGAAATTATGTTCTTGAGGATAATATAGAGAGAGAATGGAGAGTTTAGAGAGAGAAAGTGGAATGTTGTATTATGATTGTAATTGTCTAATAGTTACAAGAGAGATCTTATTTATAGGTATGCGAGAGTGAGGTGACACCTTACGAGCCTATTTGGCTTCCGGTGTTGACGAAGGTTCCTCACCTTCGCCTTAGTCCCTCACAATGCTTCCTATATCGCACCTCGTCCTACTACTATGCCTTAGACCAGATGGGCCTCATTAAAAACCTCGCCGTAAACCACCCTTGTGGACAAACCGGACTGAGGGAAAAAGAGTGCAACCATCGAGGTCCTACAAACTACGGAGCGAACTCCTAGGAGAGCTTGGGAGCGGGCTCTGACACCTTATACGGTCTTTGGGTGTTGTATGACGACGGACCTCGGCGGGGTCCCTTTCTGGCTTTGGGCGAGCTCTGCCCCGAGAAGGGTGGCTCGCCCATACTCCTCTCCCTGGGCGACCTCAACCTGCTGGGGGCTCGAACGTGCTCCTCGTCCACCTCGGCGAGCTCCTCTATATCGGTCCTGACCGAGGTAGGTGGCTCGACTTCTATGCAAGTGGGCGACCTCCCAAGCCTTGATCGTGGGTTAGCTTGCCTTATCAACATTGAGGACATGGAAAACTTTTCACAAAAGAAGCCCACTCTGGATAGATTCCATCTGTAAGATAGTATCCTTGATTATATTGCTTACCATTGATTGTAAAATTAACGGATGGAGCACGTCCCTGTAGAGTATCCGTAAACAAAGGAGACTGATTGAGCACGTTGATATCGTTATTGGATCCTGCTACTCCAAAGTAGGCATGTCATATCCATAGATCTGCAGAGGCAACTGCTTCAAGCATGATTGTAGGAACGCCATGATTACCATGTGTGAATTGACCTTTCCAAGCAACCGGACAGTTTCTCCATTCCTAATGCATGCAATCAAGGTTTCCCAACATTCCGGGAAATCCGTGCCTTTCTTCGTGAATTTGTAACAATCGTTGACAATCATGGGCAGTAGGCTTCCTCAAGTAGTATTCTCCAAATAGTTCGATCACGCAGCGACAAAACTTAAAAAGACATTCGATGGCGGTTGTTTCAGCAACACGTAGGTACTCATCCCAGTGGTCGGCAGGCCCACCATATGCCAATTGGCGGATGGCCACTGTGCACTTTTGTATTGGAGAAAATCCTTTTTTTCCAACTGCATCGACTCTCCACCGAAAATAGTCATCGTGGGACTCCAGTCCATCAACTATGCGTAAGAATAACTCTCTCGACATACGAAAACATCGACGAAATGTCTCACTTTCATATATCGGATTTTCAGAGAAGTAGTCAACATAGAGCCTTCCGTGTGCTGCCTCACGATCTCAGTTCACATATGTTTTTCGCTTTCGGGCTCCACCAGCAGAAGTCCCAGCACCACCAAGAAACTCTTTTTATTTTTCAGGCAATGATTGTATTTCTTTCTCAGTCGTATCATCAAATATAAACTGAAGAATACTTTCACTTTCACTTTCATCGGATATAGAGTGAGAAGAGGAAGACATGTTTGAGAGGAGTGTAATATTTTGAGATGAGATATGCAACTAACCGAATGGATCCTTAAATAGAGTATAGTTCTCCAACGGCTAGTTTTATAACGGCTAGTTTTCCAACGGCTAGTTTTATAACGACTAGAAATACCATGCCTAATATTACAATGGAAATAAATATGATTACAGTTACAATGGAAAGAAATACAACAACTAATATTACAACGACTACAGTCGGTGACGGAAAGAAATACAATGACTAATTTTACAACGACTACTATTACAATGGAAAGAAATACGAATAGTCACTCCTACAATCCCAATTTGGTCTTGATTTTTTCCACATACTGAAGGTGGATACGCAGTTGTTCATCTGACATCTTTGATGTATCTTTCATGAGTACTTTATACTCTTTTGCAGTATTAAGGCGTTGTATTTCTTCGAGCTTTTGTTTGTTCTGTTCTTCTAAGATTTGAAGCCTTTGATTAATATCATCGATATTTCTCTTGCATTGGATGTGCCTGCTTTGCCCTTTCCTTTAGTCATTCGCCTTGCTGCGTTTCTCCCGATTGGACGAGTGCGTTCCGCCCTAGCTTCCTCTCCAGCGCTTGAGTCAGTGTTGGAAGATACCAAATACTCTCCACTGGCTGAGATTTTTATCTTTTTCGATCCGCGACAATCATCTTCTGGGTCCGCAAACTTTGGATTGTCTTTCAATATACGCCAAGAACTCATGTGATGAAATTCTGTTCCATGTTTTTCATTATATTGAACTCTCGCCTTCTCTATTATATCAGCATCACTGCAACCACTACCCCAGGCCTTCTTGTCCTGATTAAAATAACAACTGAACAATTTTACCCGTTTTTGTAGTGTATAGTAATGTGATTTTAACACATTATGACTCCTAAATGGCGTGCCGCTTGGACGGTTCCTGTTGTATGCATCAGCAATCCAAATCCACATTTGCTCCAATTTTTTATAATTTCCAACCACAGAGTCTGTGCTAATATCGACCCAGCAACTTACAAGGTGAGCATTTTCTTCATGAGAATAATTCTTCTTTTGTAAAATAGGAGCCCTCGGTGGATCATTCACATCCTCAAAGTTTGCAGTGAGATTTATGCGCTCAGGTCGGATTGGAGAGAATTGAGATGAGAAAGGAGACGAACGTTGGGAGTTCGGTGTTGAAGTGTCTCCGTCTGTTTCAGAACCATCTACACTAACCTTTTTAGAAGAATTTGATCCAATTGGAGGATGAAAATCATATTGAGAAATTGGTATATAAGAAAATTGAGTTGGATACATGTAGGGAATTTGAGGTAAATTAATCGGGTTGGTTTGAGTGCCATCAGGAAGAATTGGAAAATATTGGGGTTGGAAATTAGGATTTTGAGGATGAAAGTTGATAATCGGTGGACGAAAATTGATAGTTGGAGACGATGAATTTTCTCCAGATTTTGAAGAATTGTACCATTGCATCCACTCTTTATCCATTTTTTTTTAGTAGAGAATTACAAGAAAAATATAATTGGTAGTAGTAGCAGTAGTAGTAAAAATTGTGAAATGAGAAGAGGTATTTATAATAAAATGTTGGATATAGCCGTTAACAAAAAAATAAAAAATAAAAGATGTTTTAAAAAAAAGCCAACGGTTACTTAAAAAAATAAAGGTATACAACGGTTACTGAAAAACAGTAAAAGCATAGTTTGAATAATAAAAAGCAAAATAATCAATTTTATTGACCAAGTAAAGAAAATCCAACTCCTCTGCATGAATTGAGGAAAACAAAACTTACAACGGTTAACAAAAAATAAAAGTGTAAAATATTTTTTTATTTTTTTTTAAATCAAAGCTTCCAACGTCTGCAAATAACCCCAAATAATTTTTAAAAAAAATTGCTGCAGGCGCGGGGCCCACGGCGCAGCACTCCCACTCGCGCGTGTGGCCCATGCGCCCGCACATGCCTGCGTCGCTCCCACCTTCCTTTTCTCCCACTCTCTTCCTTCTCCTTCTACCCTGGTGGAGCGGGTTCTACCTCTCCTTCTACGGTTCTACCCCACCCCTTCCCCAATGCAATAAACCTCAATCTCAGGTTTTTCTACATCTGCCGGGTCAACAAAAACCTCCCATTGGAGAGGGCCTAATTGAGTGAATTTTATTGTGAGTTATAATTACTATTGCTTTTTTTATTTGTGTTTTAAACTTAAGTTGACTTTTAACACCACATTAATAAGTCATGTTCGGTGTGTATTTCCCTGCATAATATGATACTCTATCCGTCCCAAAATTACTTTCACATTTTTTTTATTTGGATGTGTCAATTATACTTACACTTAAAAAAGGATACACGCACTCACAAAAATTAACAAAATACATTTTTTATTATTTTATTATCTAATTTTATATTCACATATTCATTTTTTTTGTTCACGTGCATAGAAAGTAGTCTTGGGACGGAGAGAGTAATTTTTATGGTTAATTATTCACTATTTTAGTGGATTTATCAACTAGTATTAATTCGACTTGTTGGTTTTTGTTTTGTATTTTTAATGAATTTTTATATTTTTAATAATGGGTGAAACAAATCAAGTACGAGAACTCGAGGAAAGCAAGTTTCATAGGTCGAAATTGAATAATAAGAAACCTAACACTGAGCGGGTCAGTGTTGGCATTCTTACTTAGATATAAAGTTGTGTACAATGCCAAAAAAAACCAACCCGATTCATTTAAGGTGGTGATTGATAGGCAATATAAGAAGTTATAAATTTTGTAAGTAAAACTATCTTACTTGGTAGGGTGTAATAGAAAAGTTACATAAAATTAGTTCTAAAAAATAATTTCACTTGGTAGGACATAATATAGAGATAGGAAAAGTAATTTCATTTGATAGAGTGTAATATATAGATATATAAAAAACAAAAGTTACTATTCAATTCATACAAAATTGTAAGGTGAAAAAGGTGAGATAATTTATTACATTGTGAACAGTGAAAAGGGTGTAATATGACCTCTTTTTTTACAGGGTCGGCCGTATAAAAAATGGGTCAGCATAAAATTTGTACCCCCTATCAAACACCACCTTAATAATTGCCTACACATGTAGTAATATAATCTATAACACATATTTTAAAAGAAATATACTATTTTTTCCATATTTTAAAATAATACAATTTATTTCATAATAACAAAATTTTATGTCAAAGTGGGGCTCAAGTCAATACCACATACACGCATAATAGTGTTGTACTATGAGTTGTACCAGGTGTATCATGCAATTTTAATTCATTTAAAAAAATATTAACTTATTCTTGAGAAATCACATCTATTATTACTAAAATATTACTTTTGTTAAATTGTAATATAATAACTTTTAAGTAATAGAGAGTATAATTTCTCAGTGGTAACAATAATAACTTTTAAAAATACACTAGATTTTAGATTTGCACCTAAAATTCAATTCACTTTTTATCTATTTTTGTTCTATTTTTTTATTTTTATCTCTTATCGCGTTGTAACTATCCAGTAACTCGACCAAGCACATTAGCGATTCCTCCACAGAATTGCACAATTCTACAATCCTTATTAGCCAAAATTGAATGGCTTCTGAATTTGCATAAACATGCAAAAACTTGAGCTATTGCATATCGCTTTCGAAATATGTGTATATATGAAAATAAAAATTTAAAAATTAAGAGAACGGAAAAAAAAATTCAAAACTTCAGAGGACGAAAACCAAAGTCAACGAAACTTATAGGATAAAAATGTGTATTTTCCCTTATTTTTAATATTTTTTACACTATTTCCATTACTTTTTCACTTTTTTCATCACATCACTTATACTTTTTCATTTTTTCCATCACATCACTTATACGTTTTCACTTTTTCTATTACATCAATTATACTTTTCACTTTTACTTTAATTCGTGTACCCAAAAGCAACTAGCAACTTATACCGAGATGGAGGGAATAATAATTATTAAAGCATGTGAAGTATGCTTCCTTTTTTTTTTTTTTTTTAATTCTACTCTCCCAGATTCATTTTGAGATAATAACATGACAAAAACTTATATAGAAATTTCTACCGTAGAAATTTCCAAAAATAAACTAAAAAAAATATTATACCACACGCGGCCCCAGGGAATTAACCCACGCGAGCAGCAAACCCTTAGGGTGTGTTTGTTTACGCATGGCCCCATCCGGATGGGGGATGGATTTTCCCCCATCCCACCCATTTTTCGGAGTTGCACATCACATCTCATCCAAAATACACATTCATTCCCTATTATACATCTACAAACCTATTTCACATAATTCAATACAAATCACATCAATTTTATCTTACATATAAATACATTTTATTTGTCTCTTTTTCACATATATCATATATATTTTTATTTAATTTATATCAATTAATATAAAATAAAAATTAATTTTAATTATATATATTTTTACATATTATAATATCCTATTATATATATATATATTAATTATTAATATATATAGACTATATATATATGTAATTAATTAATATTATAAATATATTTAAATTTCATTTAAGATTATTATCTTGGAGTATAACAAGATCTCTACTATTAGTAATTATTTGTGATTTAGAATTGAAAATATTTTTTTATTATATATACATAATTTATCTAAAAAAATTATTAATTATCAAGGTTATTTTTTTAAAAAATATTTATGTATTACAACAAAATATAATTAATATACAATCATTCAATCATTACTCCAATAACTAACAATAATAAAATAATACATCATCATCTCCAAAAAGTATTGATTTGACATAAAGTGTCATTCACCCCTACCACATTCAATTCAAATCAAACACAAATTTACTATTCACAGGATTTGCCCCATCCACTTTTTTCTCCATCCGGATGTGTTCCATCCAACTCAAGACGTAAACAAACACTACCTTAGGGAATCAACATATTCCCCCCCACTCAGGCAATCAACATATTCCCATTTCCCTCCCATGCCTGGAACTAAAGTTCATGCGATGCAACTGCTGATTTACTTTTTATTTTTTAATTATTGTGGATTTAAATAAATAATTAAATAACATTATGTAATAAATTAAATTTTTTTATTTATTTTATTATATGGATAAATGTATATTACTATAAGAGAAAATGTATGTTACTTTTCGGATTAAATATTGTTATTTATGTATAATTATTTATTTGAATAAAATATATATTTTTTAATAGAATATAAGAGAAATGTGTATTAGTATAAGAAAAAATATTAGTTTTTTCATAAATATTTATAAAAAAATTATACTTTCATTTAATAACACATATAAAATAGTAAAAAATATGTTATTACATGAATCAATATATCTAAATTTAAAGGGATATGATTAAATTAAAAACACATATTTATTCTTATAAAAATACATTTTGTCCTTAAAGTAACATACATTTTCCCATATAGTAACACAAACTGGAGAGCATATATGTGTTACTATTAAAACAAATGTGTGTTACTCATTTATTTTTATAAAATAAATAATTTTTCACATAATTCAAGAGCAAAATGTGTGTTACTATAAAAATAAATATTAATTATTCACAAATATTTATTTATTTTTATAGAAATAATTATTTTTTTCATATAATAACATATGTATTACATGAAACAATATACCTAGTTTTAAAAGGATGATGAATAAATTAAGAAACACATATTTATTCTCATAAAAATATATTTTGCTCATATAGTAACACATAATTACCCATATAGTTGTTGATGAAATAATCTAATCCAGGTGCTTAAGAAAGTAATAACGGATGACGTATCCCAAAATGACTAATCAAACATGATGAACATGGGCAAAACCAAAGAGAATCATTGATCAAACAAGAGATGGTCGAGCAGCAGTGCCAGAGAGGGAAAGGCGAGCAGCTCACCTGCTCGCCCAACCACCTGACCAGCTCACCTGCTCGCCTATTTGCACAAAATGGGCGAGCAGGTCTAGCAAATGTTGTGATGGGCGAGCAGCTCACCTGCTCGCCCAACAACCTGTTCGCCTGACATAAAGAGCTGCTCGCCAGATTTGAAGATGGTCACCAGAGCTTTGTTTTCATCATTTTTAGCCAATTTTCTGTTGTAATTATCTTGTATAAACGGTGAGGGACACTTGTAAGCTTCTCATGAAGCGTGACAAAGTATTTGCCACCACCTGATTGTAGAAATGCCTATAATAGGCCTTCATTTTCAGAATAATGCAAATTTTCTCTGCCTTTGCGAAGCCCTGTCGAAATCTTTCCAGAATTATGCACTTTGCAATTTCGGTAAATCGAATTTGATTGATTGTTAGTGAAATCGCACTCGTTAGCCACATAAACGCTTCCTTTACGGAGATTTCATTAACAATAGTAACACAAATTGGGAGACAAATGTGTGTTACTATTAGAACAAATGTGTGTTACTATCTTATAAAATATTGTTATTTTACATATACTCATTTATTTTTATAGAATAAATAATTTTTACACATAATGCAAGAGCAAAATATGTGTTATTATAAGAACAATATTGATTATTCACAAATATTTATTTAGTTTTATAGATTTTTTTTTCATATAATAACATATGTTTAATATAAAACAATATACATAGATTTAAAGGGGTGATAAATAAACTAAGAAACACATATTTATTCTCATAAAAATATATTTTGTCCTTATAGTAAAACACATTTGTTCATATAGTAACACAAATTGGAAGACAAATGTGTGTTACTATTAGAGCAAATATGTATTACTGTAAGGTCAAATATATGTTACTATATGTATAAATATTTATTTGTAACATAATATTACTTGAATATTTTTTAATCAATATAATAATTAAAAAAATATAAAAAATTTAAATAAACTTTAAACAAATTGAAATAAACATAATATTACATGAATATTTTCTAAGTTGCTAGCATGGAGGAAATCCTTTGGTGGGGAGGGGAATATACCTGGAGTATTGGTTTCTATTGGTGTATTAGGTTGTTCTCCCGACAATGCACGCGCGCGTGGCCGCTTTATTTTATTTTTATATATTTAGTAATTTCTACGGTAGAAATTTTTACGCAAGTGTGGCTCTAATAACATCTGAGAGCTTAACTAAACATGTAAATACAAAGGAGGACTCCACTTTTTTTATTATCACAACTAAGGTCAAATGTCAAATCACACCATAATTCTCTCTCATTCTCCCTCACTCACACCACAATTCTCTCTCTATACACACATATATTTTCCCTTCCTCAGTTCACTTTCTCTTTCTTCCTAATCGTCCTTTCTATCTACTTTAATTGGGACTAGGGTTTAGAGCCATGGTGCGTAGTAAGAGAAAGAGCCCCACAAGGCCTGTAATTTTGGGTGGCGATGGTGATATGAGAGGATGTGGGGGAGATGGTGTGCGGCTCTGAAGAGGATATGGAGGCTATGGCCCTGTTCGAAGCGGTGGTGTGTGGAGAAGATTTGGGGCGATGATTATGTTTGAATCGGCGGTGGAGGTTTGGGGGCAATGGTTCTGTTCGAAGCGGCAGTGTGGTGGTGGGTTTCAGGTGTGGAGGGGGCAGAGGTGAGTTTCAGGCGTGAAGGGGGGTGGGGGCTGCTGTAATTCCGAGAGATGGCTTAGTTCCTCCTCAATCCCCAATCCATCATTTCTATGTTGGGCTGTCAGGAAGCCAAATGCCAGCCTTGTTTTGAGGGAGGCAACTGACTTCTTTCTAGTGCTCTTCATTTTTTGCTTTCTGGGTTTGATTAATTTTTTATATTTTGGGTGATGATATTGAGTTTGTTGATGCTGAGATGATGTTGATAATGTTGATGTTGATACTTGATGATGCTTGGGATCCTTCTCTTTCTTTTCATTTTGTTCTAATGTTTGAATGTGAGTTTCTATCATCGATTTCGTCGGAAAGGTGCACTAATTTGTTCAATGGTACATACGCATAATCGATAATACACATCACCGGATTTATGATCGGCAAGTATCGTCGATAACCCAAAGTAATAATGAGATGTGGCCGGCACAGTACACGATGTGACGTGAACAGTGACACACGTCACATCAATCACCCTTTTTGACAGTGCAATAATTGCTCAAATAGTACCCGAGGTACAATTAAATGAATTATAGTACACTTGTTTAGTCTTAAGTACACACATAATCTCAATGGTACACAAAATCTTATTTTTGGCCTTAGTTGTAACTGTTGGACTGGCGAACTAATGTAATTAGTATATGAACAATCGCCAAGGTTTGGCAGGTCGCCAGGACCCGCCCGAATTCACGGAGGTCCGGAGCTCGCCCACCTGGGGGCAGCTCGCCCACGCAGCTCGCCCAAGAGGCTTGCGCCTACCCCCACGAGGACCTCGCCCAGGTCCGTCATCGCATGGCACCCAGAAAATCACACAAGGCGTTGGAGCTCGCCCGTAAGCTCACCCAGGAGCTCGTCTTGTAGCCTGTTAGGTCCCGATGGTTGCACTCTTTTTCCCTCCGTCCGGTTTATCCACAAGGGTGGTTTACAGCGAGGTTTTTAATGAGGTCCATCTAGTCTAAGGCATAGTAGTAGGATGAGACATGATAAAGGAAGCAGTGTGAGAGGCCAAGACGAGGGTAAGGAACCCTCGTCAACACCAGAAGCCACATAGGCTCGTAAGGTGCCGTCTCACACTCACACACCTATAAATAAGACCTCTCTTGTACTATTCACAGAATAATTTTCTGAAAATTAATACAATCCCTACTGCAATATTTCTCTCTTTAAACTCTTTACTCTCCCTCCTCATATTACAACCAAGAACACAAATTCTTGGATTATTGTTTGATGGAATTAACATGTTATAACTAGCCACATAACAAACACGATTAACAAATTCTGTCAACAGTAACAATTAAAATTAGGTGGCCTTATATGTGGTTAGAGTATACTATTTGGCATTAGGTGTAAGTCTCCATTAATTTTTTATACTCTTATTCTTTTTTTTCTTTGCCCTGATAATTTTAAATTTCTTTAAGTTTATTTTCAACACATTGTATGTCAAATTAATTATCTTCTAAAATTTTCTAATTTAATATATATATTACACATATAAAAATAAAATTTAAATTTAAAATATTTATTTTATTTATATTTAAAGTATTTTTTATTGACTTTAATTATAAATTTAAATATATTTTGTTTAGTTTATAGAAATCTTGTTAAATTTTAAAATTACTTGATTAATTTTAAGTACATAATTAAAAAATGGGAAAATACACATTTTTGTCCTATAAGTTTTGTTGACTTTGGTTTTCGTCCTCTAAAGTTTTGAATTTTTATTTTTGTCCTTTAACTTATAAAAAATTATGGTTTTCGTCCTCTTAAGTTTTGAATTTTTATTTTCGTCCTTTAACTTACAAAAAATTATGGTTTTCGTCCTCCAACCACCTATAACCAGTCATACAACCGGTAATACACATGTGGATTCATTTTTTCTTTCTTTTTTTAAACAAAATACTAACGTGGAGGTATTTGGAGGGAATTAGGTCTTGACAAAATACACCTTTAACCGTAAATTCCCTCCCAAATACCGTCCAATACTTACATCCATAGAATCTTTTGTCCGGATTCATTTTTGAATATGATGTACAAACCGTGCAACGAAACCACAATGACACTTAATGTTGAGCTCGAAACTCGTTGATTCATACGAATTTCTTGAAGACATCAATCTTCCTTTCCGTACTGTGAGTATGCGCTCAAAAGAATTTAGGCTTTTGGATGTTTTGATTTGGGGATTTTTGTTCCTTTTTTCCCTAATTTTCTCAAGCCCCCATGCCTAGATTTGATCGACTAGGGTTTTGATTTGGGAGATAATTTACGGTTAATCCTATATTTTATCCATCAAGACCTAATTCCCTCTAAACACCCCACGTAAGTATTCCGCTTAAAAAAATAGAAAAAATTAATTTTCGTGTGTATTACCGATTGCATGACTGGTTATAGGCGGTTGGAGGATGAAAACCATAATTTTTGGTAAGTTAAAGGACGAAAACAAAAATTCAAAACTTAAGAGAACGAAAACCAAAGTCAACGAAACTTATAGGATAAAAATGTATATTTTCCCAAAAAAAATATGATTGACCAAGTAAAATATAATATATATTCACATATATAATAAATTTTTTTATATTAATAAAACTAATTAATAAATGAATAAGATAAATACAACTTTCATTTATAATTTTATGTTATTCAATTCCTGCATCACATGAAAAAATTAATAATAATAATAATAATAATATATTATTATTATTATTATTATTATTATTATTATTATTATTAAAATAATAATAATCCGAACTCAACTCTTAACCTACAAAAAGCCGCCACTTTGTTTCGGGGTAATATTAATAATTTCCCAAATGAAAAGCCGAATTTCATTCTCATCGCGCTCTCAGCTAATTCAATTCGATCCAGCTACCTAAATCGTCACCTGAGTTTCTTCTCTGTTTCTTCAACGTTTCAATTCGATCCATATTCACGTATCTTTCCGATTGATTTCTGTCCTGAGAGCGAATTTCAATTTTTTTTGGAATGATTAATCATTAACTGGCGCACAACCCTTCTCCTCGATTTGAGTTTCGTATCGCCTTGATCAATGGCGGCTGTTGCTATTCTAGATCTACTCAGGAGAAATCCTAACTTTGGTTCCCAATCGTTTATTTCGAGAGGCCTATTCTCCGCCAAATCCATCGGTGCTTCCTCGGCCGCCACTACTTTCGCCATCGCAACTCCTTTTGCCTTCGGAGCTCTATTCCGGTAAGCAGCTTTCCGCAGACGTGAATGTGTCCTCATTATTATGTTGTAACATCAAGGAATGGTTCTGCAACTTTTTGGAACTACTTAAGTTAGCTAATGTTGAGGATTAATGTTTGTGCTTTGTTTCTCCTAGCAATGAGAGAGTGGAAATTGTACAAGGTATTATTGCTGTTTTATGCAGCTTAACTTGAATGTTATTTATTTAGAGATTTGTCAGGAAGTGAGCTACATTGCGATTAATAGTTGAAGTACTATAATTAGTGTCTGATAGATCGTTTATGTATTATAAATTGTGGAACCATACTCAGATGATATCATCTTGTTCACTTCTTTTGCTTGAAGTCATTATATGTATTGATTAAATTGAAATGGAGGCTGATGCATCGTGTTGTCTCTTATACTTTTGCCCAACATATGCACCATCTTTGGTTTGACTGGAGAATCAACAAATCAAACTCCCACTCCGTCGTGCTTTATAGTAGAAATTAACCATGCCAAATGAATCAAATATGTCAACTATACTTGGTCAGAGTTCTACAATAAACCTTCGGTCATGATTTTGCAATCAAATCCTTAGTTGATAGATTTCATCTTTACCTATTCGCAAGTAAATGCAGAACAGACTGTGGAGGTGTCAAAGGATGGGCAGGTTTTAGTTTGAGGCCTATGGTGGACAAGTGGAGGTGACATGTTCTTGATCATGGGAAGTGAAAGTGAGAGACAGACTCTTGGGAGTTGAAGAGTGTGCTTGTGGTGGTGGCCATGAGAGAGGGAGTGTGATTTCTGAACAGGTGGTGGCAAGGTGGTGGCAAGGAGGTGGTTCTTAGAGGATAAGCATTATGGTCAAAACATACACCTTTTTCTTTATTGTATAAATAGAGTATAAGTACGTTCCATTATGAATTTCCTGGTATAGGGAAATCAAGGGCAGGACTAGGAGAACTTATGCTTATGCATATGAAGTATGAACCTCTTTGTATGCAACTGATTGATAAGTGTACTTAATACCTGTTGTAGGATTGAGTGGACTGAGGATGTGCATATGATTTTCTTGTCTATTCTTCCTGGAAAATAATCACCTTAAGTAGAGGTTTTCAGCCCATATTCTTACATACTTTGTGTTGTGAATTGGGGGGGTATTACTTATACTGATTATCTTCTGCCATCTGGTATTCACTGATTCATGTGCTATGTAGTTCGCATGAATCTTCTTTTATTACTACCTGACTATTTAAGACCAACCATTTTGCTTCCATATGTATGAAGGATCTTATATACCGAAGTTCTTGTAATGCATATATATGTGTGTGTGCTTGATGGAATAAAGGGCCTGATGAAATGATTGACTTTGCTTATGAATGCCAACTATAGTTTTTCATCTCCAAAAAGCAAATAGGCAATACACAAATAATGAGAATGCTGAATGAACTATGACTGTAGTATGACATATAGCTAATGGTTAATCTGATGTATGATTGATGCACATTTCAGAAGTAGCCCTTGTCAAGTTGTATATTGCGATGCTGGTGCAACCTTAGGTGAAGATGACATTACTAGTGCTGCTATTGCCTTTGGTGAAGATTATGCTAATAAAATTCGGGCTGCATCAGGGAATTTATTCCGGAATGATGCACTCAAATATAGTACCAAGCAGTATGATATTCAGTTGAAACCACTACTCTCTGCATTTCAGTGGAGAACTCTTGGCCTCACATCATTGAGGTCTTTTTTGTTATTCTACTTGCCTCTTTTGGAGCCCCATGCAGCCTTGGACGATGAGGATGACGATTTTCTAAAGGATGACGCTGAAGAGAAGCATTTGGACCTGGTTTCTCCTTTCAAAAAGTCAGTGAAACAAATATTACGTGAGGTAATAATCTTTTCCTTTATAACTGTAAAAACTTTTCATGCTCTTCTAAGTTGTTCTTGGAGATGAATGACACTACAGTTCATGTACCCTTGTCTCTTTCATCTGGCAACTTATTTAATATTCAAGCTTTCAAAACAATTAATGCTCTGTATACATCTTTTATTTCTGAAGATTGCTCTATGTTTGGCCGATAAGTTGTTATCATGGTATGTCTTTCTATGTTCTTTAACAAGAACCATCAATGTAATTATGAATCAGTCTTCTGAAACCAAAACTAATCTTTGTGGCTGTTGAGCATTTTGTTCATAAGTTTGTTTTGTTATTATTATCATCAAATCAGCTGATTACTTACATTTGACTGTCTGTTCTCAGACCACTGTAGTTACTACAAGACGTGTTCTTGAAAGACTTGCAGTTCATTATGTTTCACAGCGCATGGCCTGGAAGCTTCTCAAAGGTATTCTTCTTATGATAATTATGCGGGTGATGTTTTTAATGTGCTCTTACCTGCCTTGTATTATGTAAAATTGGCCCCTTCTAAAGACAGATCTTTGTATAAATAGCCTTCGACCATTGTTTGCCATAGTCAGAGATTAGAAACTTTCCTTTTTTAATTTTTAATGGCCAAGATTTATGTTGAGTTTGTCTGTTATGTGTCAACTATTACAGATGTTCCCAAGTCGGCTGTTCGCAAGGCCGGAAGGGGAATGCCAATTTCAACATACTGTTACTGCGTGAGCAAAACCACTTTCAGAGGTTATATATCAGCTCTCTATTCTTCCCTGTCTCATTCCCTGCATTTTTTTAGTTAATTAATCCTGAATTAGTTTGTATATCTGTGTACGTACAGGACATCTCCTTGGAGTTTTAGCATCATGGATAGTTCAAGTAGGTATCGACGTTTATCGGTTCTTTAGGTCTATATTTAAAGCCAGAGAAGACAATGGCAGCGTTGATACCCAGGCCCAAGTTCGCACTCTCGGAACAAAAGTTTATGGCGCGACTGTGCGGTGTGGTTCATCACTCGTTTTTGCATCTATTGGAGCTGGGATTGGAGTGACACTTTTCCGTCCTTCAACCGGGCAGTGGATAGGTAGTGATTCACATCAAGCAATTGATAGCAACAACATTTTGTGTGTTAAAAGGTTTTGTTTGTGATCTAATAGTTGAATGCATTGTCGATATTGTGCAGGGTGTGCAGTTGGGGATTTAGCAGGACCTGTTGTCGTTGCTTTTTGTTTTGAGAAACTTAACCTGCCTCTCTAGGGACGAGGCTTCCTCCTGCAATGACTTGTGCCTTAAAACTTTTGTCATCTTGAATTCTGCTTTTTGCTACTACAATTTTTTCCTTTAATGATTTGAGATCAAAACGTGTAGACAATGTGGATAATAATGATAGAAATATAACTGTGTTTCGTCTGATGAGCTCGCTGGGATTTTTATTTTACTAATGCCCTCATTTTTAAAATGTTATCTTATCATTATTGAAAAATTATATTTAAATTGTATAGTGTGCACGACAAATTTCCGATTAGTGCGCCATTAGGAGATAACTCAGTATAAGTGAGCACGACAAATTTCCTATTAGTGCGCCATTAGTAGATAAATCAGTAAAGAATTAGTCTTGTATGCACTAGTTACACGGTGCAACTCAAGTTCATTTTTTAAAAGTTACACAAAATACTACTGAAAAATTATACATGTTATTATTGAAAAGTGTATCTTTTATAATGTAAATTTTCAGTAATAATTTATGTAACTTTTCAATAATAAATTGTGTAGCTTTTAAAAAAAACATTTGAATTGCACGGTGTAACTGGTGTACATGAGATTTACTCAAAAGTAAAAGGGTTTGCTTATGGAGTTTTGATTTAATAAAAGTTGGACCTCGTACCTTCAAAAATTTCAGATAAAATTATATTTTTAAGTAAAATAATAATATATGAATAAATATGTATATAGTTATTTAAATAAATATACAAATTAATATAATTTTAGTAATGTGAAATATAAAAAAAAAAGTGTGCAAATTTTTGTGAGATCGGTAAATGTTAGTGGTTAGTAGTTAGAAGTTAGTACACCAAGTCTCCATACACTCATATCTCCAAACCAACCTAATATCTCCCTCCTATTCGTTCTTAAAGAGAATTGAACTCGGATCACTCATTCAAATGAGGAGATCGATGGCCAGATGAGCTAACTCACATGGAGTATATTACATGCTTCATCTTTTTTAATGATATATAATAATTTTATATGACAAACGTTTTTTTTTTTCTTTTTAAATGATACAGAAAGCTCGTTATAGGAAACAAACTGGAAATAGCTATGCTCAACAACTCATTTATTTTTTCAACATCCAACATCCAAGTTCACACTCACATAATCTATCAAATAATTGATGAATCGCATCACATTAAACAACAAAAGAAGACACCTATCAACAATAATCATCCATTTAAAAATCTTCAAAGATTAAACAAGCAAAAAATCACCAAGACAAAATAAGCATCAACAAGTTAATTATATCAATCCTAGAATTAAATTACAATCCCGAATAAACTATGACTATCAATCTCACAGACAATGCATTCATGATAGAGGAATAAAGGCTAATAAGAAGAGAAATAGAGTTGAAAGATTTGTACCACCATTTCCACTTGAAGTTAGCCAAATTCACTTCATGGAGGAGGGTGTTCATACTGAAAATGGCCTTGGCTCACATGCCAATCGATCATGGCTTGTTGCCCACGAAGTTGCTCTTTCAAGAGCTTCTTGATTGATATTTGTTCAGTCCGGAGCCGGTCCATATAATCTCTTAAACTCTCCACGTCTTCTCTTAATATTCTTATCTCCTTGTCTCGATCATCTCTTAAACTCTCCACATTTTCTCTTAAAATTCCTATCTCGTTGTCTCCATCATATCCTTCATCATCATCTTCCTCAGAATTGCTACCCGTTCTCTCTGCTCTCGGTTGCTTTCCTCCGGTCTCAGCAATCATGCTATTGGTGTGGAATGACTTGAGGTATGCTAGATGAGCCGGAGACTTCAGTAGCCAATTGGCTTCCCCTCCTTTCCAAGTGATTAGATCATGTCGATCTAGTGGGTATGAATAGCCTCCTTCATCTTTTGTTTGTGCACAATAAGTCCTCTTCACCTTTGTAATAATCCTAGCTTTGATGAGGAATGGAATGTCCAAGAACTCTTCTTTCTTTCCTTGCTCTGTAGGCTTCCACCCCACTTTCAAAGCGATGTGGGTGATCATCCCTCCTATTGTGCACAATGTGTTTGTGGATTGCCTTGTCAAATGAGGCATGAGGTACGCTCCAAAATTAGCAACCGTCCCATTTAGCATCGAATGTAACAAGTAAAGTTCTTCCGATCTCACAGCTCCAACCTCGAACCTTGCAAACACCGTGTTTTGTAAGATTCGGTGTGCATAGCTCAAGATGGGATTCCGGAGTTTGGATGCCTTTGAGCTCCTGGGATTGTAGGTGGGCTTATCCACATCAACAGTGATTTGTCTCCAAAACGATTGCTCATCTCCAAATTCACCTCTTCTAAAAAAGTGCTTAGCAGGAACATCATTATTGGTTCCAAATGCATCATTCAAACTCTTGCATGTCATCTCATGATTCTTGTTCCCCACTCTGAAGGTCATGGAGTCGGGCACACCATCTTTCTCGATGTACTTTACCGTGCTTAAGAACTCGATGGTCAAGCTGTCATAAGACGGATGGTGCACCTTCAACAAGCTTTTCCAACCAAGGTTATCAAAAAGCTCATCTATATCCTCCTTGATCCCCAAAGTCTCCACCGTTTTCTGATCATAATACCGAGCCGGATAAAACTTCAGATTCATAATTTTAGTAAACCGTCCATAGTAGGACTTTTCATTTTCAAAGTATAATCCAAAGTCGGAAGGCCTATGACTACACTCCATGAAACATTTTTCTTCAAGTTCGGGGTTAAACCGAAGGGAAGACTCCCTCTTTCTCTTTCTCTTGCTCATGGTTCCTAAAAGAATTTGACAATTTTAAGCTCAAAGATACATATGACTAATTTCAATGGAGGCAACTCAACTCTTCTACTCAACCCAACAATTCTTCTAGCAACAAAATCCAACAAGAAGTCACTTTAATGAGTCAAAGTGACACATATTCATAAGAAACAAAAACAAAGGAACTACATACTAGCATGACTTTTAAACTCTAATAATCATTCAACAACATTCACAAGCACATCATTCATCACATGCTAAGGACAAAATTCAATTGCTTCACTTTTCACAAATATTGAGATTCTAGCATGATTTCATCCCTATACATGCATCAATTCTCAAAAAAATTCCAATGAAAATTCAAATCGATTATGCCAATGATTTTCCCATATAATATATTCACCAAACAACTAAACTCTTGGGAGAGTTTAGCATCAAATCATCATTTTCCAATGACCGAAGAAAATTCTGCCACTATTCATGCCTTCAATTTGAAAATCCAAATTTAATTAATCCATCAAATTTGCACAAAAAGGTATAAGAATTAAATTACTAGGTCTCAAACAACTCAACACATGAACCAAAACATAATCAAATCCTCTCTTCCATTAAAATCTCTATTTCTAGAAATTCAAGAACATAGTATAAAACTCATTTATTCCACCAATCTTGAAGATTACGATAAGAAAGATGAAGCACATACCTTGATTATGCAAGCAATTGAAGCCCAAAATCAGGAATTTGGAAGATAAAAAATCTGTTCTTACTTCTTGGTTTCACCCGACCGTGCGCCAGTCGTGTCTTAGAGGATAGGGTTTAACAGGAAAGAAAACGGGTCAGGGCAAATGTAAACAGGCCGAAAAATCGACCCAGAAAAAACATCTCATGCCTGCCCGGCTCGCCCGATCTGGGACCACTCGGCCCGGTCGGGTAGGTGCCAAACGCGTAGGAAATTCGGCCGGTTTGGGTCTAATACAGCTTCTGATTTCCGGAGATGGTTATTAAGCTCATAAATAATTTTGCTCTTTGGGGACGATAGTGATGTTTATATACATACTCGATCCTATAATTAAATTTCACACTTTTTAAATTGTCTTATAATAAAATTTTCACTTTAAAATAAAAAGTAAAATATTTACACTATCTAATCGTATTTCATTCAAAATACTTTTATTTATTAATTTAAAAAGTTAATTAAATAATTTGTTTTAATATGAGTAACTATTAATGCAGAAACTAATTCCACGAGGGAGTGAGTAATTATTAGTGATTAAAGATTTATAAATTCCGTAGCTTGTCTTCATTTTAATTTTGGTCTTATAAATTTATAAAATGATTAAATTAAAATTTTTAATTTACAGAATTAATATTAAAATGCATAAGAATCTATATGGATCAAATTTAAATTTGTAATAAATTATAAAATTAAAAAACATTAATCCCTAATTATTATGAAATGAGGGCAAGTCATTTATTAACTTTAGGATAATCTCGTCTCCTGAGCATGATTATAATAATTTAAAAAATGTACTTGTTCAAAAGGAAAAAAAGCTCATTCATTTTAGTTTCCATTTCAATCTTGCAATGTATTCCCCCATTCCTCATAAATTTACACATTTTTTTTATTTGGACGTCCCACACAAATTTGCATATTATTCCCTCCATTTCAAAATATATGTTATTTTAGCACTTAACACACATATTAAGGAGTATTATTTTAACCAATAACAATGCATTGAGAAATGATTAATTGAAGTTGATCGAGTGTTTTGGAGAAAAAAAGCTAAAATGACATATATTATGATAAAAATATAAAAAACTAAAATGATATATATTTTGAAATGGAGGGAGTATTAAAAAAGAAATTATTTATTTACGTGTACACTCACAAACCTATACACATATTTATCCATATGTCATCGTTTTATATATAAAACACATTTTTTTTTAAATGTGTCATCCCATAGGTTGCAAATTCCTACGGGATGGAAGAAATAATTTATATAAGATTTGAACGACTTTCCAAATTCGTATAAATTGGAATTACAAAATGTGCTAAACAATGAATTGATTATTACAGCTTGTTCAAGCAAAGTTAGTTATTGTCAAGGATTGAAATTTCGCAAAATTTCGCAAAATTTCGCCGAAATTTCGGAAATTTGAGGGTACCGATATGGAAATTCACTTGAAAGATTATTTTTCCAAAATTTCGGTCAAATTTCAGAAATTTCGGCGAAATTTCGATATCGGTTCAGGGTAATTCAAAATGTGCAGATTATCGAGAAATATCGTGGAAATTTTGATAATTTATCGGTTAAAATTTCGGAAAATTTCGGGAATTTTTTTTTTTTTATTCTCAATTCTCGGGTCATTTGCTTCAAGAATTTCTCTAATTTGATGACTTGGTACCATTATTGCTTAAACCAAGATGATCTTTTTTCTTTTACATTTGAGGCTCATAGGACATCATTTTGGTATTAGTTGTGTAATATTCAATAATTATGAACAATTATTGTATCGTTTTATATGTCTTACGTATGTTTTCTTGATATGTTTGTTGTAAGATTCTCATTTTATTGAGATTTTAAGTTCAATTAATGTATTAAGACTAGTAATAATATTGTCTAAAATTTCATGTTAAATTTCAATCATTTTAATGAAATTTCCGTGAATTTTCTATTTTTTACCGATATCGATATTCGATATCGATATTTCCACCGATATATCCATAAATTCAGGGTACCTATATTTCCGTTGATACCGATATTTTCATCCTTGGTTATTGTTCACTCCTCGATATTTCAAGAAATTCCCAATTTTATGTCTCATGTTTTGGAACGCTCGCTCATTGCTGTTGATACTTATATCGTGCAACTGGTTCATAATTAATAATTTAAATAAAATAACTAGTACTATTTAAATTTGCACAAATATTGCATGTTAGAAGACTTTACATACAAAGATAGCAGTGTCTTCTAGTGTTGCAGGTTTCTGTGAATTAAGAATAAATCTGCAATTAAGGAGAAATAAACAAGAATACACAAATTTGTTGACTCAGTTCGTCAATATTTGACTACGTCTGAGGTCACTACAAATTCAGGAGATTTTCTAATAATTTCTGAGATTAATGAATAGTTATAACCAAAGAAATGAGCCATTTTAGGACCATCAAACTCGATTTTTACCTTTTAAAAATGGCCTAAATATTGTGATCGAAAAATGAAACAGTCGCTCAAATTTCATAATTCAACACTGTAGTTGGAACATGCTTGGGTCGCTTCTTATTCAGATTGTCATACTTATTAAACTTGTCTGCTAGATACTCCCTCCGTCCCGTAGGAATTTGCACCCTACGGGACGGCACATTTTTTAAGAAAAAATAGTTTTATATATAAAGTAGTGGTATATGGGTAAATATGTGTAAATGTTTGTGAGTGTGCACGTAAATCAATACTTTCTTTTTTAGTAGTGTGCAAATTTGTGTGGGACGTCCAAATAAGGAAAGTGTGCAAATTCCTGCGGGACAGAGGGAGTATGTTTTTAGGTTCTAAAGCTTTGGGATTCCAGTCCCTTTCTAGGGCTCATATGTGTCCTGGTAACACAACATTTGCTACTTGATGTTGTATCATCATCTTCTATGTATTCTATTCTTTTCTTTCAATCACTAATGCCTTGTTTTAGATTGAGATTGTTTAGTCAAATTGTTCTCTCTTTTTTATATCTTCATCTCCAACACATCATTTCATCTCTTCTTCTTACCCCATTGGCTGTGGTTCACTCTTTCATGCTCATAGCAACATTCTTTGCTTAATCATATTCACATATCGTAGCAGCTCTGAGTCCGCTCAAACAACCACACCAAGCATAAAATATGTATTTTTGTTAATTTATATAATAATTATATTATGATAAATTTATAATATCTAAATGCATCAAAATGAGTGCAAAAGTCGCACTCACTATCTGTTACCTAGCATCCTCAGCCAAACAACTTTTTGTCTTTCCGTATCATATCATTTATACCATGTACTTTTATCTCACCACAGCCAATCTCTGCTAAATTTATACCATGTACTTTTATCTAACCTCATGTAATAACAATCCTTTATACACTACCAAGTATTTATCACTTGTCCTTGCTCTTATTTTAATTTTTGTGTAAAAAATGTATAAAAAGTTTTTAGTGAAAAATAATAAATGTATTACTAGTTGCACCCTTTTGCAATTTAGTCCATTGAAGCTCGTCCAACATAATATTAGTACGAGCCATAAATAATCTCATGTTCATATATTCATATAGACAAACACTTATATATAAATCTCTAAGGATCTAAAATTCGTAGAAATATCCATTTTTGAAAATTTGCGGGTCTAAATTGGGTCAGGTCGAATTTGAGTATTTTTTTCCAAAATTCGCGCAGCTTGTGATTTCGCTCACAGGTATGTTACGGTTTGGACAAATACATGTTACTTTAAGGCAAAACGTGTGTTACAACCAGATTAAATGTTGTTTTCTACACATATTCATTTATTTTTGTAAAAGTAAATATTTTTTATGCAATGTAACACATGTATATGTTACATTGTATGTGTAACACATATTTATTCTTAATAAAAATACATTTTATCCTATAGTAACACATATATGCTCATATAATAACACAAATTGAGGAACAAATATGTGTTACAATTAGAGTAAATATGTATTACTGCAAATTTATGTTACAATTGGAGTAAATTTGTGTTACTGCAAATGTGTGTTACATCTAGAGTAAATGTGTGTTACAATTAGAGTAAATTTGTGTTACTGTATACACAAACATTTATTTATCCTTATAAAAATATATATTATATTTTATATAACATATATAAGGTATTAAATGATGTATTAAGTACATGAATAATATATTATTAACATAAATCAACAAAGAGAATAAAAAATAAATTAA
>JAPKLY010000023.1:1806012-1891815 GCA_026898435.1 Prunella vulgaris | reverse complement strand
TTAAGTAACACATATTTATACTTGCAGAAATACATATTTTCTTTATAATTACTTGAAAAGTACAAAAAATTAATTTTTAAAGAATTAGTAACACAGATTTTGCCTAACTGTAACACGTCTTTGCCCAAATTGTAACATACCTGGGAGTGAAAAAATATATTATTAACATAAATCAACAAAGAGAATAAAAAATAAATTAAGTAACACATATTTATACTTGCAGAAATACATATTTTCTTTATAGTTACTTGAAAAGTACAAAAAAATTATTTTTTTAAGAATTAGTAACACAGATTTTGCCTAATTGTAACACGCTTTTGCCCAAATTGTAACATACTTGGGAGCAAAAAAACCTGGAACTACAAGTTGCGCGAATTTTGGAAAAAATGTTCAAATCTGACCCGACCAGGTTTAGATCCGCGAATTTTTAAAAAATAGATATTTCTACGGTATAAATTTCTACACAAGTGTTGCTCATTCATATATGATCACTAATTTATATAATCATTACGAATGTGATAATATTATAATAATAAATAAGCAGGAATTTACTGCTTATTCCATTCCAATATAACTTTTACACTTTCTTTATATAGACGTCTCAACTCTTTTTTTCACATTCAAAAAAAGAAAACAATTCACACTTATAAAAGTCAATAAAGTACAATTTTTTATACTACCTTCGTCCCTCAAAAGTCTGCGGTACTTTTGGGGGCACGATTTTTATAGAAATGTGTAATGAGTAGAATGTGTAAAATTGAAATTGTGAGGTTGAGATTTAAAAGAATATTTTCATTTTGAAAATATGCAAATTTTTGTGGAATAAACAAAAAAGGAAAGTATGCAATTTTTTGTGGAACAGATGTAGTATTTTAGACAAAAACTTATATAAAAATTTCTACGGTACAAATTTCCAAAAATAAATTTAAAAAGAAAAATGTTTCACGCGCGCAGCCCAGGAAATTTCGCTCAAATACACATGCGCAGGAACTTCAGTCACATATATAAGCCATGTTGTAATATTATTTTTTAATTATTATAAAAATAAATCAAATAATATTATATAATTAATTTAAAATCTTGTTCTTAATTTATGTTAGTATAGTAACATACATTTGCCCATATAGTAACACAAACTGGAGAGCAAATATATGTTACTATTAGAGCAAATGTGTGTTACTATCTTATAAAATGTTGTTATTTTACATATATTCATTTGTTTTTATAGAATAAATAATTTTTCACATAATGCAAGAGCAAAATGTGTATTACTTTAAGAATAAATATTGATTATTCACAAATATTTTATTTATTTTTATAAAAATAATTATTTTTTAATATAATAACATATGTATTACATGAAACAATATACCTAGATTTAACAGGATGATGAATAAATTAAGAAACACATATTTATTATCATAAAAATATATTTTGCTCATATAGTAACACACATTTGCCCATATAGTAACACAAAAAGGGACACAAATATGTGTTATTATTAGAGCAAATGTGTGTTACTATCTTATAAAATGTTGTTATTTTACATATATTCATTTATTTTTATAGAATAAATAATTTTTCACACAATACAAGAGCAAAATGTGTGTTACTATAAGAACAAATATTAATTATTCACAAATATTTATTTATTTTTATATAAATAATTTTTTTTTTCTTATAATAACATATGTATTACATGAAACAATGTACCTACAATATTTAAATGGATGATAAATAAATTATGAAACACATATTCATTCTCATAAAAATATATTTTGTCCTTATAGTAACACACATTTGTCCATATTGTAACATAAATTGAGAGATAAATGTATGTTAATATTAGAGTAAATATGTGTTACTGTAAAATTAAATATGTGTTACTATAAGATTAAATGTGTGTTACTACATATATATAAATATTTATGTATAATATAATATAATGTATAATTTTTAATTAATATAATAACAAAAAAAACTGTACATGGAGGGGGGCTGGGGGTGGGTTGTGTGTGGGGGGGGCTGGGAGGGCACGGTTATGTATTGAGTTTGTGGTGGGGTGGGGTAAATTCATGCATGTGAGTACTCCCTCAACCATTGACGGAGCCACACTAGGTATAGGGGGGCACTGGGCCCCCCTGAATTTTTCGAAATTACTACATATAGTATAATTTCCAAGTTTGCCTTACCTTAGCTAGGGTTGCAAACGAATCGAATCGAAGCGAATAATACTAGATTCGATTCGATATTCGTGAAACTATTTGAATATTCGTATTCGAAATACATTCGAATAATAAATAAAATTCGTATTCGATTCGATATTGATATTCGAATTATCCGATTCGATTCGATTTTTTCAAAATCTATTATATAACATATTATTTGATTCGATTCGAAAATATTCGATCTGATTCGTAATTATTCGCTTCGATTCGATTCGAAACTATTCGATTTGAATTTTTGTAAAGAAATCTATAAAGTAGTATTTTAAATAATATGGAGCAAAATTCAATAAAATTACCTAATAAATACCAAATAATAATATTCAAACTCCAATCCACTATTTCAAACTCCCAATACAAGCCACTAATTTAAAAGTTTACATAGCATAAACAATAGTTATCAAAATAACAAAGTGATTAGCAAATTAGTGTTTCAATCCTCCTTGCTATCAAATCAATTTTTCAATCTTCCACGGCTTGGAAATCAATCGGTTTGCAGCATGACTTCAAGGGGCTCTTCTTGTTCCTAAACAAAAATATATATAAATTAAAAATAAATTTATTTATGCAAACATTCATACAACTCAAATGAATTTAAAAATTGATAGAACTCACATATGTCAATCTGCTCCACAAATCAACACTTGTACCAAATGCATCATATTAAATTTGTTGAAAATGGTCAACCAAGGTAACAACACAAGACACAAGCATCATATCTCCAAATTTAATTAATGGTGAGAACCAAATGCAACAAACATTATACATTCAATTTTATTGAGAATCCCTTTCAAAAACAGTCATTAGCTCAACAGTAAAATCGTTACCTGCACTTTCTACCCAGCAAGTGAACAATCAACTTTAAACCATCGTATCATAATTTAATTTTGTTATTTTTTGTCCATTCACAGGGACGCCTAATTTTTAGTCACAAAATCGCAAACCGTTTGCAAAAGCTGTTGTGCCCACACTTGCAAAAAATAAGTTTGAAACCCTAATAAAATATAATTAGATTCAATTATACCTTCAGTTGACAGTGTGGCGTGGCCATGGACGGCAGGGGGTGCGTTGCGTGTGGCAGCGCGGAGTGAGGCTGTGAATGTGTCTGA
The DNA here is from genome assembly GCA_026898435.1 of Prunella vulgaris. Classification (NCBI taxonomy): domain Eukaryota; kingdom Viridiplantae; phylum Streptophyta; class Magnoliopsida; order Lamiales; family Lamiaceae; genus Prunella; species Prunella vulgaris. The sequence goes on along the minus strand of JAPKLY010000023.1, from coordinate 1,888,481 downwards.
TGTAGCGCACAGGCGTGGCCAGCGCAGGAGTGGGAGGAGGCGGCAGTTGAGGTGGAGGAGACAACAATGCTTGACCGGCGGCCGCTGGAAATCCATGGCAATGACTGAGGAGTAGAACAAGACTACAAGAGTATAATAGATGGACGTGATGGATGAAAATAGGGTTTCAACTTAGTTGGGTTGTATTTTTTTTAACTCTTTTTTTATTTATTTATTTGTATTTTGTTGGGCCCAAGATAGCTTAAATATTTGTTGGGCCAAAATTTGGGCTTTAAACTTAACATAATATGAATGTTTTAGATCATATATTTTATGATATTATATATATATATATATTAATATTATATATAATAAATATTTAATCGAATAGTAGCGAATATCGAATCGAATATCATGATTTTTTATTTGTATTTGATTATTAATCGAATCGAATCGAATATTTTTATTCGAATTCGAATCACAAAATTACGAATACGAATATCAAAATTTGAATACGAATATCGAACCGAACCAAAATTATTTGATTTGTTTGTTGTTTGCCCTAGTGGTTAGAGGAGTAGTGTGTATTTCTTGTTTTGTTAGCGCCACTAGGTCTCGATTCCTATGCATGCGTTCTTTTTTTTTTCAAATTCATTTTATCTCAAAAATTTAAATCAATGCTAAATAAATAAATAAGTGTTTCATAAAATAAAAAATAGTGAAATAATCGTTGGATAGTTGAATGTTTTTTGAAAATATTATGTCAATTTTTCTACAGTTAATTGGGCCCCCCCTGATAACAGATCCTGGCTTCGTCACTGCCCTCAACCTCGCGAGTATGTAACGTGAGTATTCCCTCCGATCGCGCGTGGGATTAAAACTTTATTATATTTATTTTTAGCAATTTCTATGGTAGAAATTTCTACCCAAGTGTTTTTCAGTATTTTATTATTTAACTTGACACTCACATATTTCACTTGTCCTTGATATACGCGCAATCCAACCTATGAAAAAATCCAACCTATGAAAAAATGTTGGGATGAATGGAGTATTATTTTAGTTAATCATTTGGTTTTTTTATGTGTTATTATTATATTGTGGTAAATAAACAGAAGCTTAATATTGTTTTAATTAATTATTTAATTTATTTTATGTATTATTATTACATTATGATTATTTTAACGATGTACTCTCTTGCTTTTATTCTCTACCAATTTAAACAAAGCGCCCGAAAATATGAGGGTATGTTTGTTTTGAGACTAGCTTGGATGGACGTAGAACTTTGCGATCACACTCCACACGAGTTTGAGATTTAACATTCGGATTTCACATCCCAAATTCAATCCACACCTAGATATACCTATTAAACTTATTATTACTTTTTTCAATAACACTCATAAAATATCTATTATACCTATAAAATCAATCATTATTCTATTTTGATTTGACACAAACGTACCCCGAATGATTTTGTTTACAGAAAGAAGTCCCAATCCATTGTTGACAGCTACGAAAATTCAAGTATGGCGACGACAATATATATCTTCTTCTGTATCTATCTCCAACTATTTTGCACCATTTTTCCTTCAGTTCAAGCATTTTCCACGCGGTGACCAGTTTCTTTGCCCACCTATGGAATCAGAAAGCACACCCGATGAAGTTAGCCCTCTGCTTCCAGAGATAAGGCCGGAAGCTAGCGGCGGCGAGAGGCGGAGTGATTCTGATTCCGCCAGCGCTGTTCTACTTCTGAGCACGTTCGTGGCGGTCTCAGGTTCCTATGTTATTGGTTCTGCTGTGAGTCCCTAAATTAATAGCAACAAATTTCACTTGCATATATTTTACTTCTTTTCCTTTTTAAACTTGGCCTTTTCTACTTCTTAGGGCACCCAATAATGGCATTTACAGTGGTCATGCTAAATGAACACATGATATAATACTAGAGAAGAGCATCATTTTTGTATTTTAAGTTTTTGGACACACCATGTTTATTGGCAATTTATGATGTGTTTGCAGGTGGGATTTTCGTCACCTGCTCAGCCTGGGATACTTCATGATCTTGAACTATCACTGGCAGAGGTGAATTTTGCTTTTACTGGAAATTTAGGTGTCTTATGCTGTTGCAGATAAAAGCAAGTTATGTTATTAAAGTTATAATGCTCGATGCAATCCATAACATAGAAAGATAGCTGAGGATCGTTTGATTGATGGGAAATATGGTACTGATAAAGAGTAAATCAAACATTATTAAAGTTTTAAATGAATTTCATGTATCTATTCATGTATATGAAGTTGTAATTTCGAGTTCTTTTGGAGCTATTTTGGATATCATGCTCGCATGACTGTCATAATGGTTGTTCATAGGGCTACCTTGATAATTGCAAATTATGTCTTTTTTTTTAACCTGCACAATTTTTTATAAGCTCCTTCTTTTGAAAAATACTTTCAGTACTCATTGTTTGGGTCAATATTAACTATTGGAGCTATGGTTGGAGCAGTAGTGAGTGGGAAGGTAGCGGATTTATTTGGAAGGAAAGGAGTAAGGCCTCATTAATTTCCACATTTTGGTTGGATATTTTCATCTCCAACAATCTTATGTTTTTCGTGCAACTATTGGCTAAAATAATACAGGCAATGGGGTTCGCAGAGTTGTTTAATATTGTTGGGTGGCTTGCAATAGCCCTTTCTAAGGTATTTATCTCCTTTCTTTTCATTCTTGTTATTGGGTGAATATCACTAGACCACATTTTTTTATATGTACATTTCCATGGTTGGAACTTGCATATATGACCTATCATTCTGATATATACATGTCTTTTATTCTTTGGAGATAAGTGTGCTAGGTTAACAGAATGTACACTCGAACTTATATAAATGCAGCCATGTACTGGTTTCATCTTATTTAGTGTTAATCTTATTGGCTGTCAACAGAATGCTTGGTGGCTTGATATCGGAAGGCTGTTAACTGGATTTGGAATTGGGATTCTGTCTTATGTGGTACATACAGTTTCTACTCCAATTTTCTTTAATATTGTAATCTTTAAATTGTTTACAGCTTTGAAATAGGTACCTGTATATATAGTAGAAATCACACCAAAAAACCTCAGAGGAAGATTTACTGCAGTCAATCAGGTATATAAAGAATCATATTTTACTTTCAAAACCTTTTTTTTTTTGTGTGTGTGTGTGCGTGTCTGGATACTGAGGTAGACTGCTTCTGATGCTTCAGTTGATGGTATCTTGTGGTATCTCCATAATGTTTCTTGTCGGTAATGTCATTACCTGGCGCCTCTTGGCTTTAATAGGTAATCTTGTTTCCCTGAGGACCATCTTTGCTATTTTCATTACTTAGTAGAGGAAAACATGCTGCTGACTTCATTTCAGGAATTATTCCATGTGTAATACAGCTTCTAGGGCTATTTTTCATCCCAGAGTCTCCAAGATGGATGGTAGGCTCATAAAAGCCTCTCTCTCTCTCTCTCTCTCTCTCTCCCTCCCCCAACCATTTTAACTTTAAAAGTATTCATATTAAATTTAAATCAAACCAAAACATTTGAATTAGTCAAAATTAATACTAAAATTTTAAAAATATATCAAAATTATATTTTTATTAAAGAAAATTATTTACAAATTCACCTGACATGTAGCAATAACTTAAAAAAATATTATTTACCAATTTACCTAAAAAATAATTTTACGAATTTACATAAAATTATTTACGGTTATATTTTATATTTATCCTAACAAAAAGTTAAATCCATTCATATTAAATTTAATCTAAAACAAAACATTTGAATATATCAAAATTAAAATTTTAAAAATATGTTAAAATTTAAATTTTTTAAACCAAAAAAGTATTACGAATTTACCTAAAATATAGCAATAACATAATTTTTTTTATGAATTTAGCTTAAATAATTATTTAAGAATTTACCTAAAAATATTTACGTTATATTTTTAATTATCCTAACAATTCTTTTTTGAAATTTTAAAATGACAGTTTTTAATTTAAAACCATTAATATTAAATAAAAAACAAATTTTTTTAATATGTCGAAATTATAAAAGTATAATTTTAAAAATATGTCAACATTATAATTTTTTTAAATTAAAATTATTTTCAAATTTAACTAAAAAATAGCAATAACATTATATCTACTTAAGAATGTACCTAAAAATTATTTACGAATTTACCTGAAATTCTTATTCAGGATTATGTTTTAATTATCAACAATATTTTCCAGCAAATTCAATATTTTAAATATATCTCTTTTTTTTTATTAACAATACAAAACTACTGTTAAATATCTCTTTTTTTTATTAACAATACAAAACTACTGTTAAAATATAAAAACAATATAAATATCATAACATTTTAAACATATAACAAAAAAAAGTTAACTAAAATATTTACAATAAAATATACATTAGAAAATTTTTAAAAAATTAATTCATTCCCGCGTAGTACGCTGGTTATATACTAGTATATATATATGTGTGTGTGTGTGTTTTTTTTTTGTGGGTTTGGTAATAGGGAATCCCATAAAATGCTTTCAATCAGTTGCGCTTCTTCATTTTTGTAGGCTATGATTGGTCAGTTGGATGGCTGTGAGGCATCTTTGATACGCCTTAGGGGGAAGAATGCCAATATTTTCAAAGAAGAAGCTGAAATCAGAGTAACTATTGTTCCAGTTGGTTGATGTAATTAGGCGACCTCCTATGTTCTAATTATTTGAGTTGGATGTGGTGTATATGCATGCTACTTATTTACAGGAGCACACAAGAACCCTTGAACAGCTAAAGAACTCCAGAATACAAGACTTGTTCCAACGGAAATACACTCACTCACTTATAGTATGGTTCTCTTTAATTCCTGTTTGGATCTCATATAAGCATCGAACCATGTTAATGTTCGCTTAACTTTTCCAATTCGTTCAGGTTGGAGTAGGTCTGATGGTGCTACAACAACTTGGTGGTGTCAATGCAATTGCGTACTATGCAAGTGCTATATTTTCGTCTGCAGGTAAATTAGTCCTTTCAATTGAGTGATTAGTATGCTTTATCTCTCACTCAGAAGTGACATTATGACAGGATTTCCGTATAGAGTTGGAACAACAGCAATGGCTATTGTTCAGGTAATCATATCTACCATCTTTCTTCAGACAGATTGTGCTCAAGATTTTTATATGTTCCCTTATTTTCAGGTTCCGGTGACTGTTATTGGAACACTCCTAATGGATATATCGGGAAGACGTCCACTTCTACTGGTTGATACTTCTTCACCGCTTATATGATTTTTTTCACCTTTTTAGTTCAATGAACATGACATGGTGTTTCTGCTTCAGGTGTCTTCTGCAGGAACATGCTTGGGTTGCTTTCTGATCGGGTTATCGTTCTTATTACAGGACTTGAACCTTTGGGATTTCAGTCCGTCTCTAGCTCTTGGCGGTGTCTTGGTAACGAACATTGGCATAATTAATTTAGTGAAGTGCGATCAATGAAAGGAAGAAGGGAAAGCTAATACACACATTTTCTTGTCATTGTTCCATTAGATATTCAAAGGGTCTTTCTCATTGGGCATGGGAGGTATTCCATGGGTTATAATGTCAGAGGTACGATACGATCAATAATCTCCAGATCCTTGGATTTTTACTGAAATTGTAGTACACACACACTTCACTAGGAGCAGAACATAATATCTACTTGTGCTATTTTTTCAGATATTTCCAATAAATGTGAAAGGTTTAGCTGGAAGCCTGGCGACAGTGGCCAACTGGTTTTGTTCTTGGATCGTTACGTATTCGTTCAACTTTCTAGCACGCTGGAGCTCTGCAGGTTGTCTGCTGTCCTCTAATTTTTCACCACTTATACAATTGGAAGGAAAACACTTCTGATCTCAAAAGGGTGATCATTTTTGGTGAATTTATCAGGCACTTTTTTCGTCTTTTCAACCGTGTGTGGTTTCACTACCGCCTTCGTCTTGAAGCTCGTTCCAGAAACCAAGGGCCGGACATTAGAGGAAATACACACATCAATGATCTCGTTCGGGCAAGCAGAATAGTGCGGTTACTGTTCGAATACAGATTAATGTCCTCAAGCTTATGTGCTGCAGCCTGCAATTGTTGTGATGAACTTCAACTGGTCTTATGTGCATGCAAATTTCTCTTTCTTTCTTTTTTCTCAAATTTCAGGGGATTTTATTTAAATGCCCGGTACAAAACTTCATTCAAAAAATTCTCTTTACAAGCTATCTTTTTCTTCTTATCATTTTTCTGAATTTTGATGCTTTTCAGTCAATTTTTGTTATATATGAGTATTTGCATTTGATTCTTCTGTCACCTATCTCACCAGCAAGTACGAAAAAATTCTGAAATTTTGGGTTTTTAGCAGTCCTGATGAATATCTATCGGAACGTGATTTTTTTTTTTAAATATCGATAAAATATCGAAATATATTGATATCAGTTTCAATAAATTGTAGTTCAATTATTCTAAAATATCGAATTTTTTTGTTAAAGTATCGATCAAATATTGGTATAATAAAAAATATTACTTTTAATTAAAAAAATTAGAATTATTTTAATTTGATGACTTGATATTATTATTTTTTAGACTAGGATGATTTTTTTTCTACATTTGAGTTTTATAAGATATTATTTTGATATTAGTTGTAACATTCAATAATTATGAATGATTGTTGTATCATGGTACATTGCTTATTTATTTATTATTAATATTTTTCGTAAATAATTCATTTTATTGAGTTTTAAGTAATTTATATATTAAATTTAGTAATAACTTTATCTAAAATTTCACGTTAAATTTTCATTATTTTAATAATTTTTTTAATCAATTTTCTGTTTTTTTTTATTGATATGTGATCGATATTTCATTCTTGTCATCAGTCACCACAAAGCAAGTCAAGTGAGTTTTTTGTAAATTGAACATGAGACTAAAGTTTAAACTCTCCCTTCGTCCCAAAATAAAATAAAATTATATCCCTGAAATTTCATGAGATTTAAAAAAAAATTTAAAATAAAATAGTGGCATGTGGGTATATATATATAATTTTATAATTATACATGCAGATAATATTTCTATTTCTAATAGTGTTTAAATTGGTGTGAGACGTTCAAACAAAAAATGTGCAAATTTCACTGGAATGGAAAGAGTATACTATTTTGCATATTCAAATAGTTATCATATTTGTTTAAGAAAAAATTTATAGGAGACTTTCTCATGACATAAAATTTGTCACTTAATAATAAAAAGTTATTACTTCTAAAAAGTGAAAGATTTAATAAAAATTTATAGTCAATTTTAACAAAAACATTAGAATTTTTCATTAGAATTTTTTTTTTAAAGTGATTACTTTTTATTAATAAGTGCAGATCTCGTGATATGAGACGGTTTCATACAAAACTTACTTATTTTAATCCATATGTTTACGTTTAACCTTTAAAATAGACATGTATGTATTTGATGTGGTGATGTTGAAAATCAACAAGAATGCTTAAAAAATTAATCAAAGCATGAAACTCTCTCAAATTTAAGTAATACACGAAAAATAATTTATTAATACCTGAAGAACAATTTAGTGATACCTGAAGAACAATTTAGTGATACTCTCAATTGTCAAAAGACGCAGTTTTGGCGTATAACTATGTGTTTTCAAAAAATTTAAATAGAAATCAAAATTGAACTCAAAATCTTGGGTCACTTACCAGTAAGACCAATGTATGTAGTAATACTACAACTAAGACCACCTATGTATCACACAAAATATGTGTCATATATTTTTTGTAGCTTATATGTGTCATATATTTTTGTGTCAATATATGACACATATACTCCCATGGATTCCGGTGTTGTAGAGGAAAACTTTGTCTCTTCTTTCTGGCGCGGTCAGGCTTCGAGCGGTAAAGGTGAGTGGTTGCTCTGGGCTTCGGAATTTCGACATGGATGGAGGTTTCCGGCGAACATTCGAAGTTCCAGGCAAGGCAGTGGTGGGCTCGTGGAACAAAGGCTTTTTCCGGCAGACTGACCTACTACATACGGTCATCCAATCAGTTGCTTATATGTGTCATATATTTTTTGTAGCAAAAAAAATGAGGCAATCGATTGGCTGATCACCTGCAATAGGTCAAAATACAAAATATAAAAAAACTAAAATAAAAATTAATTAAAAGATAAAAAAGTCTATCTTTCCTTTTAATTTTTTTTTTATATTATGAGGGATGGAAGTAGTAAAATAAGGTGGAAAAAAGACAAGACTAGAGTAGAAGTGGAATAGTGAAATTGTCCTTATCCGACATGACCTTTGCGACGCTGACGACAATATTGAATCACATCTTTCACTCCAACTATGCCGATTTCTAGCTAAATTTCGCACTCCTTTTCCTTCAATTCACCATTTCTTGCCACATAATGGAGTCTGAAAGCACACATGCCAACGCCAGCCCTCTGCTTCCGAGGATAAGGCCGGCCGACGAGGGGCGGAGCACCTCCGGCTCCACCACCGCTGTTCTTGTTCTAAGCACCGTCATAGCGGTTGCCGGTTCTTATGCTTTTGGCTCTGCTGTAAGTTCCCCAACTAACACACTTGCATTGAATCTTTTGACCCGACTATTATATCTCTTGTTTATTGGATTATTTTGTCACTGATATGAAGGCGACCATTTCTAATGTGATAACATCAAGTCCCACATACGCCATATGCATCGGGGATAAATTTCGTAGACTCTCAGTAATATTAGTTTGTACGTTTCACTTTCGCATCTTCAATCAAATCTAATATGTGCAGTTTACTATGCACATTTTAGTTATATTTGTCTTCCTGTTTTAAAGCGTGCATGTTTTATCCAATTGTATGGTGCAACCGGTGCACACGAGACTCTTTTAGTGATAAATATTTTGGCACACAGGTGGGGTTTTCGTCGCCTGCTCAATCAGGGATACTGGAGGATCTCGGTCTTACATTGGCAGAGGTGTTTGTTCTTTCTTTGGAATCTCACTAGTGAAAAATTTAGATTTCTTGTCCTGTTTAGAAATGAAGTCAGTTTAAGAACTGATTAAGTTATTGTTTCAGTATTCATTGTTTGGATCAATATCTACTATTGGAGCTATGTTTGGAGCAATTCTGAGTGGGAAGATAGCAGATCTCGTCGGGAGGAAAGGAGTAAGGCCTCGTTTATTTCGAGTAAATGTTTGTTGCACAAGTTCTCTCGCCGTACTTTTATGTCTCTTGCAACACTTGATCATATAATGCAGGCAATGGGGTTCGCGGAGTTGTTTAATGTTGCCGGATGGCTTGCAATAGCCTTTTCCAGTGTATGTTCTCTTGCCTTTTTGTTTGGTCGATCAACATGACTACAACTCTGCATCTTGATACATTTATTTCACGTTTGGTTTAGTTTAACACTGTTTTAAATACCTTATGGATACATCTATCCCCTTAATGAGAGTTAAATGGATGCACAAGCTATTATATTGAAACTCCTGTGTTCACAGAATGTTTGGTGGCTTGATATTGGAAGGCTGTTCACTGGATTTGGAATAGGAATTCTGTCATACGTGGTGAGTTCAGTTTCTTGTCCAATTTTGTCTTCTATGCAATCTGTTGAGCTTTGTAAATGAATAGGTACCTGTATATATAGCAGAAGTCACACCTAAGAATCTCCGAGGTGTATTCACTTCAGTCAACCAGGTAAACGAAGAATCTTTCAAGTTAAGACCTCACCTGTTTGTGTATACACACTAAGACTAAGTCTTTCTGATGCTTTAGTTGATGGTATGTTGTGGCCTCTCTGTAATGTATCTTGTCGGTAATGTCATCTCGTGGCGCTTGTTGTCTTTAATAGGTAATTTTGTTTTCATCCTCACAGTTTCTACTATTTTCATCACTTTATTGAACAAAAAGGCTTGTTGGCTTCATTTCAGGAACTATTCCATGTCTAATACAGCTTCTGGGCCTCGCCTTAATTCCAGAATCTCCACGATGGCTAGTAAGCTCGTTAATAATTTGTTGTAAGAGAAAGATTCTGAGTCTTTTTGATACTCATCATTTATACAGGCTAAGATTGGTCGATGGAGTGACTGTGAAGCATCTTTGAAGCGTCTTAGGGGGAAGAATGCCAATATTTTTGATGAAGCAGCTGAAATTAAAGTAAATCTTTTAACTTTAGACAACCCCGTTTCCTGTCTTAAAAATACGAACTGGATGGATGTTTATGGGGGCTGTTGTATAGGATTATACTACAGCTATGGAGCAACTCGAGGACTCCAGAATAATAGACTTGTTCCAAAGGAAATATGCCCATTCACTTATAGTGAGGATCTTTTAAGTTACCTTTTTAATCTTGTAAAACAATATGACTTGAATAACTGACGAGTTTCCACATTCATTCAGGTCGGAGTAGGGTTAATGGTGTTACAACAATTTGGAGGAGTCAACGCGATTTCGTACTATGCAAGTGCTATATTTTCATCAGCAGGTAAACTAGTTCTTTCTAGTTGTTTCCTGTAAATTGCAGTTAAAAAGACTGCTAAGCAATGGATTATTGTAGGTTATTCAAGTAGAGTTGGAACGACAGCAATGGTTATTGTTCAGGTCACTAGATTCTAAGCTTTTTGTTGCATTGATTGTTATTTTCTACTCCTCGAACTTTCAAGAAATTCCCCGTTTTTCAGGTCCCATTGTCCGTTATAGGCACACTCTTAATGGAAAAATCTGGAAGACGACCGCTGCTACTGGTAATTGCTTGTAAAATGCTTTAATGAGCTCATTTTAGTTCTAAAAAGATGAATTGCTCTAATGTAAACCAGTTTTACCATGCAACAGATTCGCAGCTGTCACTTTATAGTAAAATAACTAGTAATATTTTTTTAATGGAACAACTAATATTGTTTAAAGTTACACATAAATTGCTCAATAAAAGTGGTTCTACACAAGACTTTGCCTACAAAGATAACACGGTCTTCTGCTGCTGCAGGTCTCAGCTGTCGGAACAGGCTTGGGTTGCTTCTTGATTGGATTATCATACTTATTACAGGTTAAGTTTGCATATGAATCTGTTTTTGTCTCAATATGTCAGGTTTCATAATTTCATTTGTGTATCGACTCTGCGCAGGACCTAAAGCTTTGGGATTCGAGTCCCTTTCTAGCACTCATTGGTGTTTTGGTAACACAGCATTTGCAAAATCATATTAATTATTAGAACATGTCAGGTACATTATGATTATGCCATAATGTCATGAACTGTTTCTTGTACTTCCATCAGATATTCTCGGGATCTTTCTCGTTAGGCATGGGAGGCATTCCTTGGGTTATAATGTCTGAGGTTCTTAAAAAATTCTCCATATATGTCCAATAGAAGTTGAATATCAACTATATATCTCTTCTCATTGTGTATATTGGCAGATATTTCCGATAAATGTGAAAGGTTTAGCGGGTAGCCTGGTGACGCTGGTCAACTGGTTGGGTTCTTGGATCATTACATACTCGTTTAATTTTCTAGCACAGTGGAGCTCTGCAGGTGATTTTCTGCATGCCCTCTTCTTTTTGATATGATATCATATTTAGTCTTATATTTTTGGTGTGAACTTATATGATCAGGCACTTTTTTCATGTTTGCAACTGTGTGTGGTTTTACCGTCGTCTTCATCATAAAGCTCGTTCCAGAGACGAAAGCGCGGACATTAGAGGAAATACAAGCTTCCATGATCTCGTTCGGGACACCAAAATAGTGTTGCTTCTTTTCATAAACTTATTAGGTTCTTTTGGCCTAAAAATGGTAATACAGAATTGTAATCAAAGAATTGGAAGCTGTTTTATTTACACTGCTAACAAAATGCAACTTTTTTACCATACATCCCTCGGCTGGTACTATTTATTGAGCAAATAAATATATATTTTTGTTATTATTAATTGAATAGAAAAACCTAGGATATCTATAATCAGTGATGATCAGGTTAAGAATCACTAGAAAAACTATTAATGTGGTTAAGGTAATATATTCAAGTCAATAGAGTAGGAAGAGAACAATTTTTTTTATTTTTTTTTAAAATTTGGATCCAATGTTGTACAACACTGTCATATTCAGCTGAAAAGTGGGGAAAATGGGTTCTTTTACAGTTTTCTTTAAACTACCAAAAAACTGCATTTATACAACACCAGATCCAAACTCGATCCATGCAAGAATATTGACAAACGTGTAATACAACATCCAATGTTGCTCGTTACCCTCATCAATAATCAAGACTAATAACTTGGAAAAAGTAGAATTCAAAATAAAACAAAATTAAAAGAAAGGTTGCTTCTTGGAAAGAATTTCCAAGTAGAAATCAAAATAAAACAAAAGTAAAAGAAAGTGTTGCTTCTTGGCAAGAACAAATTTTATTGTCTTTTTCCTATATTTTTTCAGGAAAAAGAAGGCCCATACACAGCTTTTCCTTATCCACCCACATACCTTAAAGCAAGGTGTCTCAGATATTTTCATATATTTGTCCCTACTTCTCTCTACACTTCACAAAATATCCAATAAAAAACAGATCAAAAATCAAACCATCTTCTCTCCTTCCAAGAAAAAGCCTCACCTGAATTTGGTAACATCTACCAGAACAACACTCACTGTTTCTTTTGCCATGGCTGCCCTATCACTATCAATAGGCCCTTTGTGCCACTGCAAACACAAGCCAGGTCTACTTCACAACCCCAGAAATGATTCAAGAATGTTGGCCATGGTGTCTTGCCAGAACCGTGATCCGACAGACCCGTCGGATGCAAAAGAAAGGAAAAAAGAAGAAAAGGGATTGAAGCAATTGCACAAGTTAATGGGTGGTGTGGGGAAACTTGGGGAGGTATTGCAGGATAATTTGAGTCCAAAAAGGAAAGGTGATTGGAAGGACGTAATGCTGATGAGCCTTTCATTTGCAGTCTATGTTTACATGTCACAGAAGATTGTATGTGCTTATTGTGCATGGATGTCCATGCCACATCAATCATGGTGATCCTCTTTTATCTGTCTTTTAATAGTCTTCAGATAATAATAAGATAAATAGATTTCGATGATCATTCATCACTTAGTTTTTACCTGATTTAGTTTGTCCACAAACTTCTCTTTTCGTCACGTCTGTATACCATGTATGTCGTTATAAACTGTAAAGACTTTCTTGATTGAATAGAAGTGTATGTTCAATAAGAGAGGCAATCTTACATGACAGATCAAAATCCAGAAAAGCCATAGAAGCACAGTTGATGAAAGAATTTGTCACAACTCCTTTTCAGTACACTCATGACATTAGAATGACAAACATTTTGACTGAAGTGATTATATTGAGTTGAGCAGCCCTTTCATACATCAAAAACTCAGAGGCAAGCATCAGTCCTCTTTCTGCCTTTGTCCCTTGAAAAGGCGATGAAATAACGACAGCAACCACTGCCAAAACAAAATCAGCCAATTTTTCGGTTTTGGTTTGGGATCTGGACTTTGTCCAAACAATCCCTTGTAAAGCTCCTTCTGTTTCTGATAAACAGCTTTGTCATGTTCTGCTAGCAATCGCAACTCTTTTGCTATTGCTTTATCTTCTGGGGCGTATTTACGTGCCTTGAGGAAATCTTCACGAGCAGCATCTGTCTGCCCGAGTTCTGCTCTAGCTTTCCCACGTCGAAACATGGCTTTTACATTCTTCTCGTCCTCCACCAACACCTGTAAAGTATTATCCAGTTAGCATTTGTTACCCACAAAGTGGGTTTCTAAATTACCAAGGCCAAAGAAAGTCCATGAAATCGCAACATGGCGAAATATTTTATGGCATGAAGGATTCAAAGGGGCATTCAGATGAAATCCATACTCCGCAACAGGTAGTGTTCAATTAAACAAATGTGTACAAACCAGCTTTATGGCCATAGACCAAAACAAGAAAAGAATTCACAAGTCATGTAAGCAACTAAATTGGTCTTTTAGTCAGACAAGTATGACCATTTTCTATGTCTTCTTAGTCCTAACTGCTAACTAAATTTCCAATTATATTTTCCCATTGTATTTTCTTATAATTGTGATTAACTCTCCAAAACAGAAGCATTTTATGACCTAATTTAGGCGTCAATAACAGAGCTAACATAAAATATAATATCAGAACTTCATACGTACAATGCCACAATGTGCAATGGCTTCATCATAACGCTTGAGCTTTATCAGGCATGCTGCCATGTTGAGGTGACAAGGATTTTTTACTGCCAAAGCCATGTCGCGGTACTTCCCAAACAACTGAAACATGAAGTCATCTCCCATATATGCTATGGCCTAGAGCACATATCGAAACTTAATAAAGGTATGAACCAAAGTATAATACAAGAATTGGCTGTTTGCTACCATTTCGTATTGTTGCATTGCCTCCTCCAATTTTTCCTCCTTGAATAATTCATTCCCATCCATCTTTCTTCTATCCGCTGAACTTATTCTCTCCTCAACTGTCATATCTCCACGAGCCTTCCCCTTTACAAAGCCACTGAGATTACTTACTTGCTTTCATGAATATAACATGATGAATTAAAGTTCAAGCATATAAGAAAAATCATGATAGCCTAAATGTAAAACACGCACTTCTCTGGTTTCATCAAAACCAATCAATTCTACTTCATACACAATATCTGCCATTGGAGGAACATTTGGAAAAGAAAAGCTTCCTTGTTTTCCATAACCTAGTTCCCAACCAACATGCAGCAATGCACGCTCGCCAGATTTCATGCTGGAAATGCCAATAGCCAACCCAGCCATTTCTGTTTTTTCTGTAGTAAAGAGTAGTTGAACTTGATATTACATTTCCACAAAGCAAATTCAAGATTATGCAAAAGAACAACTTATGATTAAAAAGACAAGAGACACCATCTAATTAAAAGGTTTTCGATGACTCTACAAAGGGAAGCATAATTCTACAAACAATTGACATGAATTTGGTTCATGTTGTAGTTTCATAAGGTGGACATGAAAAAGAAAAATATAGAACACATTTGATGAAGAGATAGGAAAGGAAATCTGCTGTCACTGAACCTAAAATTTCAACAAAGTCTTGGAGACAGAACATAGAGCTGTATTTTGCTAAGACAAATATTAACGACAAAATTCAAGTTTCATATGATGATAACTAATAACAAGAGCAGCTAAAAGATGTGGAGAAGATCTAGATATACTAGGGTAAAGAAAAACAGAAAAAATCAGTCCTTACCTTTTCCAATGACAAGCTCAAGTGGTTGTTGTTCCTGCCATGTATCTTCAAACTTGTGCTGGGTGCTTTCAGTCCATGCCCTATAATGCACTGCCATATAGCCAAAAAAAATGGTGGTTACTTTTATATTTAAGTGCAACCATACTATCAGCAGCAATCCTTTTCGAAATAGCATAATGTAGATTTTTTTAGCAGTTTTTCCTAGAGGATAATCTTATATGCATGGGTACAGTGAGAGATAATCTTCATTGGCGTACTTTTTTCTGGTTCTCCACATAAAAAAAGATTAATTAATGTTAAAGATGTATAGACTTGCCAATCTGAAACAAATTCGAGATAAATTATACATTCTGGAAGCTAATTCTTCTTGAATTAGATACAAGAAGTTAGTGTGTGATAGTGATATGGGCATACAACATTAGTTTCCTGGTAGTATTAGACACAAAGAATTTGAGCGCATAATGATACATATATATATATATATATATCAAGAAAGTTCCAAGCAGGTAGGAGTGACTCCACAGAAAGTTCACATATGCAACTTAATTCAACAGAACAGATCTAATAGCAAGTTTAACAGCCTTATCAATTCAACTGAAATAAGTCAAAGTCAGCCTTTAAAACTGGAACTTGCTCCCAGACAGTGAAGAAAAACAAATCATCATATAAGAAATGGCAAATTAACTACGAATTCCACAAAAGGAACTATAATTAGCAGGCACCCAAAGGGTCAAATTGAAGTCCTATCCGTGGACTCACTCACCGAAGCAAGTTGAATACTTTGATGGCTTCTGGCCATGGCCTTCTTTCATGATTTGCTTTGTCACTTTTTCATGGAGAGCTTCGACTGCTGAATCTATTTTAGGGGGAGAACTTTCATCCTGGGGAGGTTCTCCATGCACAACCGATACACCTTCAGCAACAATATCATCATCACCATCATGATCTGCAGAACACAAAGGTGTATTAAATTCTTAAGGCTTCTCAACTAAAATCACATGAACTCTGAATTTTGACCCATTGCTAGTAAGATGTATCCTTAATTAATCCACCATCGGCAAAGGCGCACACAGCACAAGCTAATCACACGTTTCTACACATCACAGGCTCCAACATAACACAAATCCAAAGTTTCCAGAATTACGAGGTTTCCAATAATATATCCAAAGGCAGCTGAAATTAGAAAATTACCTGGAGGTGAGCTCTGCTGCTGCTCCAATTCCGCCATTCTTCAAATCTTCAACAATTTATTGAGTTACCCACTTTACAAAACTCCCAAGATTCTAACACAAAATCGATTACAGTTGGTAATATGGGGGGTCAGTATATCGAATATCGAAGAGAAGAGTAAACCCAATAGGAAAATACAGTTGATGAATTCAGTCAACTGGGTCACTCAGAAACTGCAGATTGAAAAATGACGAAGATAACAATCAAAATGAAGCCAACAGCTGATTACGAGAGAGAATACTAACATGCTTAGTGCAATCCTCAGTCCCCTGAAAAAGTTTCGTTTTCTGCGTGGTGATCGAAGAAGATTCTGGAGAGAATGAGATTTATTAATCGGGTCTCCGCCGGCTAGAGTAATTTGGGTCGAATCTCAATTAGATATATCTAGGGACGTAATCGAGTGGAGTCGAACCGAGCTGAGCCAAATACTATCAAGCTCGAGTTTGATTCGTGAAATATTCGTTAACTAAATAAACGAATTAGCTCGAGCTCGGCTCGAAAAAAAAGCTCGTTTGTTTAGTTCGAGCTCGGTTCGAAAAAAGATCGTTTACATAGTTCGAGATCGGCTCGAAAAAAACTCATTTTCATAATTTGAGCTTGACTCGAAAAAAACTCGTTTACATAGTTCGAGCTCGGCTCATAAAATGCTCGTTTACATAGTTCGAGCTCAACTTGAAAAAAAACTTGTTTGCATAGTTCGAGCCTATTCGTGAGCTTTTGAGCCGAATACCATAAAGCTCGAGTTCGGCTCGATAAAATAATCGAGCACGACTCGTGAAATTTAACAAACAAACTCAAACGAATATTTTTCGAACCGAGATTCGAATAGTTTGCGAACGGTTTGACTCATTTACATCCCTAGATATATCCAATAAAATTTAGGAATTAAAGTTTTTGTAAATTTATAATTTATCACTAATTTAAATTTCATCCATATAAATTATACATTTTGATATTAATTCTGTAAATTTTTTAAAATATTAAAATTAAAATATTTCCAAACGTATATAATCAATATCGAAATGTATAATTTATGTGGACCAAATTCGAAATAAAAATATGATATAATTTATGTGGATCAAATTCGAAATAAAAATATGACAAATTTTTAATCCAAAAATTTGATTTCAAAATAGTTATCCCCAATTCTATTTGAAGTTCTCATTTATTAAAGTCTTTCATTTCTTTTTACCAATTACTCATTTAACACCTATATTTTTAAATTTATGTGTTCAAAAATCGGGTTTAAATCATGTGACGTATAGCGTAGATTCTATTGGATTTACAATGAATTTGATCATGTGAGGTAGACCGGATTGAGCCTACGGACATTTATGTTGTAAGTCATAATATTGTATAATTTAAATCTCTAAAATCATGAAATTTTGAATTGAAAAGAAGGGAATACTTACTAATTGTTAAATGGAATAATAAATTTTAAACAGTTTAGAATTTTCCCAAAATTAAAGACCAAGTTAATTTTAATCGTGGAATTAGTGTTGTATGCATCAGTTACACGGTACAACTCAAGTTTATTTTTTAAAAGTTAAATAAAATACTATTGAAAAGTTACACATGCTATTACTGAAAAGTGTATCTTTTACAGTTTAACTTTTCAGTAATAACATGTGTAACTTTTCAATAGTATTTTGTTTAACTTTTAAAAAATAAACTTGAGTTGCACCATGTAACTGGTGCACAAGAGACTTACTCTTAATCGTGGGATATCCCACGTTTCAAAAAGAGTAAGTCTCATGTGCACCAATTATACGGTGCAACTCAAGATTATTTTTAAAAAGTTACACAATTTATTACTGAAAAGTTGCACAAATTATTACTAAAAAGTTACACTATAAAAGATATACTTTTCAATAATAACATGTGTAATTTTTTAATAGTATTTTGTGTAACTTTTAAAAAATAAAATTAAATTGCATCGTGTAATTGGTACATACAACACTTACAAAAAGAATAACATAATAGTTGCGAACAATTTTACAATTATTACACTCGTTGCAATGGTGAAGGTGAATTCTTTTAGACGGACGAGTGGATTTGAAATTCGTGGATTTCACACATAAATAATTAATATTTTCTAAATGAATTTATAAATACTTAAATTTGAGTTTGTGTTCAAAATAGATGAATTCTAAATCCTCATGAAAATCATGTCATTTGTGAAATCTCTCATCTTTACCATTCCATTTCTATCTTTCCTCTACTTTTTCCCTTCTCTCTCATCTCTTTACAATTCGTGATTTGAAATATATACTTTTTTACATGTATTTTTTTAAATCCATTATTTTTAAATTCAAGACTCCATTTGGATGGATGAATTTGAAATTCATGGATTTCACACACAAATAACTACTCTCTCCATGGATTTACAAATATTTAGATTCAATTTTATGTTTAAAATGGAGAGTTTTTGAATTCTCTTCAAACCCATGTCATTTGAAATCTCTCACCTCTACTTCTTTCCATCTCTCATTTTCCTTACTCTTCTCTCCCATCTCTTTATAATTCATAATTTAAAATGTATGTTTTTTTACATATATTTTTGTTTAAATCCATTTATTTTCAAATACATCCATCCATCCAAATGGAGCCTGATTTTTAAGTCTTAAGCTATTTCAATTGTTGTAATGTAGTATAATCTTTCATAATACTCAATTTATCAGTGTTGGAGTAAGTTTTTTTTTTTTGATAATCCAACATAATTGCATTGTTATATTAGTATTGCATTTTTCAATGCTAGTTAAGTTGGGTAGTGTAATGTTTTCAGTGCATTTATAATTATATGCACTTACATTTTTGGATTAATTTATTGTGCATGTTTTAATCTTATGCTGCATAACCTTTTCTAATGATCAATGGCAAATTTTCATTATCATATACCATAGGCCTCCATTTGAATGTATGTATTTGAAAATTAATGAATTTAAAAAAATACATGTAAAAATATATATATTTCAAATCACGAATTGTAAAAAAATGAGAGAGAAGAGAAAAAGTCGAGGAAAGATAGAGTAAAAAGGAGAAATTTCACAAATGACATGATTTTGATGAGGATTTAGAATTCCTCCATTTTGAACATAAACTTAAATCTAAATATCTGTAAATTCACCTAATTTACTTGGAAAGAGTAGTTATTTGTGTGTGAACTTCACGAATTTCAAATTCATCCATCCTCCAAGCCTAAGTGTTTGGTACAAATGACATGCATTTTTTAGTTTTAGGTTCCCTAAATTTTCTTTATAGCCTAGCATAACTGTTTGACTATATTACTATGCACACTTTTTCAATGTTAGGTAACATTTTCAATATATATATATAAACTACTAATACTTCGGGTTTAATTCATCTTATATGTTCCATTCTTATATAGTTTTATATTCCATAATAACTAACTATAACTTTTTATAATGATACACTATAATTATCTGATAAAAAATATAATCTTCACTACTCAATCCTAGGTAATATTATTTTTTTTAATTCACCATAACTGTTTAATTATATTACATTGATCTTGTTAAAATGATTTTTGATAGAGTTTTTTTATGGAATGGACTTGAACCATTGCAAGAGATCCAGAGAAAAGAAGAAGAAGAAGAAGCTGACCTAAAATAAAAGACCCAGGTTATATCCACTTACATCTATTGATATTACACACAAAATGAATACACACACTACAAACTTTCTAATTTACCCTTTTTCCAACTTCAATAGAAAAATTAATTACAAAAATGGTTCACAAAAATTATAAAATGATTCACAAAATTGACATTAATTACAAATTTGTTATGTGCAGGAAAAAAAAAAAGATATTTCTGTGCAAAAAAAAAAAATATTATACTTCTGTGCAAATATTATGAACCAATTTGTAAATATAGCAACTTTTTTGAACCAAAATATAAATTACCCAAAAATAATTTCGAACATCTCCGGTTCTTTTTTTTTTTTTTCTTTTTTTTAGGTAGTCTTGTTATGTGATTTTTTTTTTTAAATAGTTGGTATACTACTAACAATAGTGTGTGCATATAACCTGGCCAATAGTAATATATTTCAAATTGGCATATGCTTCCAGTCTACAACATACCACAAAAAGTTGAACGTCACTGAAATCTGAAGAATGCACAATTAAGTACAAATTTATAAATTTACATTCATTAATTACATATAAATATCAATGCAATAGGCCGTATACTTTTACAAATGCCTCATACCACACCAAAACATTACAAATGTACCATCGCCACTTACTTTGATGGACACCATCTTTATGATAAATAAATAAATAAATAATGTGGAATTTGGCATATCTTGACTAAATCCTTGGTGTCGAGAGATATAGATACAGGCTTTTCAAAGAATTTATGTTGTCATCTATACAAAATGAATAAATATGATAAAATCAACCCCCAGCAGCCTTCAAGAAATTGTCAAAAGGGCTCGACGATGGCAATTGAAAGAAGTCAGGATCGCGTATTGTTTCGGCAGCGCAGCTCATGGATGATGGTGTAGTAGGTGTCTGCATAAATACACAATAAACGGTGCCATATGAAAATGAGCATATTACAATGACACATCAAACATTATTAAAATTAATGTGGTGTTCTCATAGTTTGACTACACTACTATCACCCTCGAGATTTTTAAAACATCAAATGAATCACGTAATATGACTGATGAGAATATGCAGTGAATCATAACACCTTGGCTTCAACTATCAACGGATTCAAGTATATCCACCGAGAAATTATAAAGAATATTGCAGACAAGTCTATTGCAAACTCACCAAAATAATGAAATGCACTCCTTCTTGGGCATGCTTGCAAATGCATTATAGTGTTAGGAAGGTAAACAAACTTATCTAAACATATGTTTGTCTTGTATGTTATACTAGCTCTTCACTTATCTAAACTGATGTGTGTTGCACTAGCTCTTCTGCCCTCAAGTAGTTTTTTGTAGCTCAATTTTGTGTGTTCATACAATCCATCATGAATCCACAAATTTGACATATTATATATATATATATATAGAGAGAGAGAGAGAGGATAAAAGCATGTGCAAACAAGGTGCATTATGCAACTCAAATATATATTTAAATGATATTAGTTTGTTTTACTAAAAAGTACTACCTCCGTCCCCAAGGAATTTGCACACTTTCCTTATTTACATCCTACAACAATTTCCACACTATTGGAAAAGAAAATATCGATTTGGTGCACACTCACAGAACTTTACACATACTTACACATATGCCACTACTTTATGTAAAATATTAAAAAATGTGAAATCTCAGGTGCAAATTCCCGAGACGGAAAGTACTTTTATAATTGTTAGTTATTTCACTAATATGTACTACAGTTGTGCCATAAAACTGGTGTACAAGAGTGTGTTACTCATATTTTTGTTATTCGTAATACTGAGGAACAACTCACCGTAATATATCCTGGCTGAAGACATGAAGGATGCACACTGTTTGCCTCAGAGCTGACTGGACTGCCGACACTCGGACTGCCTTGACTCGAAGATGGGACAGCAATGAAATTGGACATAACTTGCTGCTTTCCAATCTGAAGAGCCTCACAGTGGCTTGCCATGTCCTCAAACGCAAGATCCGAAGGAATTAGAGACGGATGTCGTCCAACCTCTTTGGTTGTTTCCGATACCTGGAAGAAATTCAATCCTCAGTCACCATTTTTTAGAGAACGGGGATTTTTTTGTCTAAATTATAAGAAACAAGCATGTCTTTATTAAAAAATCCTCAATACTGCAATTCTGAAGATCATCGATCTTCCTGCCTTTGGAATTGGCTGGTTAACAAGCATTCACCCCCTTCAAAACCTCCAACATCCACAAAGAAGTATTGTATGCAATGGACATTACTTTTCAGGGACATTGAAGTTATCATTACTTCTCAATTTAGTTATCCTTCCTATCTCAATTATTTTAGTGATACTCTTTAGTACCCATCATTTTCAGCTTTAGGCATGGTATTTGGGGAAAAAAGAATTCATCATAGCAACCCAACACACACCATATATAACACAAATAGTCATGCCAACATACCATATCCATAAATTGATCGACACTCAGTAGATTGGGACTCTCCACTGTCAAGTGCGAGCAGGAATCTGTTTGACTAATGAATGAATCAGTTGGATAGTCATCACTCGTCGAAAATATTGAATTGTCAACCTGCATAAATAATATGGGCAAAGAGATATAATTTTGAACGAGTGAATCAAACAGAAAGCAGTACAGCCCATAGAACGACCTCTGTGGAACCAAGTTGATACATTTTCCCAGGAGTTTCTTTCCCCAGCTGAGATCCCAGTAGGCATATATCATCGGCAACAAAATCTTTAAGCAGCTGTTCCTTTATATTGGATAGATCAGCCTGCAGCAGATTGCAAAATTTAAAGAAAATAGCATATGACTAGCAGACAAAGATACTGTACATACAACCACAATATTTTGTTTTAGAAAAATAATTACATTGGGTATCTTCCCCAACTGTTTCGAAATCATTGAAGCAAAAAATTCTTGAGATTGCTCATCACTGATATTTATAGCAGATAGTGACTTCAATGCATCTTCATTATCTTCCTTTGAACCGTAAACTTTGACTGTGTCACCTGCCACCATTTTTTGGTCTAGAGCCTGCAACTTGTTGTCATCAACCAACCGGAGAAAGGGATCAACCTGTTAAGGATAATTTGTTATGCATACAACAGGTGTAACATTTCATATATGAATTAAGATCATAAACAATAACAAAAGCCTAATCAGCAAACAGGTCACAAATAAATTATCTTGCACCTACTATTTCATCCCTCAAGGCAGATTTGGCATGAGTGACCAGAGGAAAAAAATTGCAGGCTTTCGATAAGAAAATGATCATCGATGTAGACAAGGTGAAAAGAGACCTGCGGCGAGATGGTTGAAGCGGGCCTACAAAAAAGGAGCACAAAATCATGCATATACAGTTTTGCATTGTTTAAGAACTGATACTACACCAGTTCTTAAAAATGGCATACATCTCCATTTAATCATGTTTTACAAGTTGTCTCCTTATAAAATCATTAACAACACAATAACCCCATCCAAAATTAAGCACTTCTTCCAACTGTATCACACACAGAATTTGGGTAACATATTGTCGGGAGAATTTGTTCTAGCAAATTGTGGCATTGTGGTAACATTGACAAAGGGAATTCCTCAATTTTCAGGTCCAAAAGTATGGTTTTGGGCATTCTCAGTGATTTGTTTGATAAACAATTAGCTCCATCAAAAAATCATATATGTGTGTATATATATATATATATATATCTATATATCTGTATGTATGTATATATATATTATATATATATATATATATATATATAGAGAGAGAGAGAGAGAGAGATTATAAAGAATACTGCAATTCTAGTTCAGTAATTGGAACTGACCTCCTTGTAGTGATATGCTCCTTAGGGAAAATGCTAGCTGAAAACTTTGAATAAGCATATCAATACACGATTTCTGAGACCCGAGCAAGAAATCATTAGAAGACAGCCGAAAATAATAATAATGGGAAATGTTTAAATAGCTGTGACACTCATGTGAAAATGATTGCAAGTGATAACATGGGGACAAAACATTGCAACATGTAAATATGGGTGCAAAGAGAAGCAAATAGAGAATAGAACATTTAATTATGCCAACTCCTTCCAGTAAATGAACAAGACACCGAATAACTTCATCTGAGATTAAACCAAAATGATGCATGTGAAATTTACATATTAATTAGGTAGCTAGCTTATAAATTAATGAAGACATTCGGTCAAGAAAGGCTGAATTTAGCTAGTAATTGTGATAAATTTGTGCTCCAGTTCTTGTGGGGGGCTATGGAAATTCTCAGGTCACAGTATTGGGTCAGTCATGTGTTATGACTAACACCTCCCCAGCGCAAATCTTCCTTCAGTTTTCGAAGATCAAGTATAAACAAATTCCAATGGCACAAAATAAGTTGTAAAGAGGCTGCATCTGAGCTCAATAATGCAGTATCCATGAGGACTTATTTCTCTTTTGCAAGTTATTCAATATACTAAATGGCAGACTAAGCCTTGTTATGAAATGCATAATGACCAATGATACCACATGTTCTTAAATTTTTATCATCCCTCACATATCAATCCTATTTTTGTCAGCTTGGAAGAACCTACATTGGTATTGGAAGTGTTAGTGTGGGGTTAATACCAAATTATAGAAAAGTAACACAAAATGAAACAAGAGCATTTATGGTAAAAAAAAAAACAGTTACAGCAAATAACAGTAACCAGATAAAATCAGAAGTTCCAAGCATTCCTCCAGTAAGGTTTCCATGATATGAATCGAAAATCAAGATAACAGACAATGCATTTTATGCACAGATTGAATCATGTGGTATTATAGTGCAGGAATACAGGAAGTTTTTCAGAATTAATTTAACTAACACGAGTATGAATACATAAAAAGGAAAGATTTTGGTGTTTCAAATTTGTTTGAGATAATACAGTTAATACTAATCCATAAACTTTGAAAAGAAAAGACCCAGAAGTTTATAACGTGGGAGTCCAAAAACATTAGAGCATAGAGTAATGGAAGACAGTGAGGATCCACCAATAGAGTAAGGATACACTCACCAAACAGATTGTTACCTTGTTTTGTGAAAATATCACCAGCAGGCTGTAAGTATGAGCAAGTGCTTCGTAGTTTTCAGGAGTGTTTGAATGAGAGATTGCCTGTACCCAGATTGAAGAAAGCAGGAGACTGATTTGTCGAGTTTTCAGCTTGAGAGATATTCCCTTCTGACAAAATTCATACAGTTGTCACCGAACAGTAGGTTCATAGTTTGTTACAAAAGAAACATTCAAATTGGGTCTGAGGTAAAGTACCAGTTCCTTCTCCATATTACCCAAAGATGAAGGAAGTGAATGTCTTTTGATAGTGGCCATTCGACTGTAGCTGGATGTCAAGCGCGTTAACAAGGACTGCTCTTTGGGCTTTCCTTCTGTACATTTTAAGATGTCAGTGGCTTGATCTACATTATTTTGAGCCAAATGTTGTTTTCTTAATTTCTCAAATAAAGCAGAAGACGATGAAAATGCAGAAGTAGATCTAGAAAGTGTCCTCCCTAAGTCAGCATAGTTTTGACTGGAGTAGGCAGTATAAGGGCACACAGACGATGGAACAAGAATAACTGAAAATATGCGATGGGCTCCAAGTCTTGTTTCATGGTCAGAACTGGCCATGGCGAGAAGTATTTGGTGGAATAATGCTTCAGGGAAAGCCTGTGGCAAAGAAATAAACATATAAGCATCATCTTATAGTAAAAATTACAATCGACTATAAAAGGTTGACATATTTCCAGAATGGGAAAAGCCTTGCCTTATTTTGGCACAATGTATGTGGCAAAAATGCAACGATTTGAGCAACACGAAAGACAGTTGCAATGGTGTTTCTGGCCATTACTGGTATGCTTGAAATGCTTTCCAACATCACAGCCATCACATCCAGAATGGGCCCAGCATCTCCAACCTGCAGCAAAATCAATTAACCTTCAAACTTTTTTATGACCTCGGTTAAATTAATTGTCACATGTGTGTGTGTTTCTTTTGGGATTATGATGTTTTAATTGGTCAAAACATCACTTCCTTAGCAGGCCATCTCCTTGAAGCAATAACTAATACTGCTGACAATTACTCTACTTGTAGAGGATGAGTAGATAACCTTATAGGACAACTGAACAAGACACTCATCGATGACGGCATGAAACTTCCTATTCCATTGAATAATTTCCTCTCCTAGTTGCGAGTCATCAAGTGAGCAATGTATGCTTTTCCTCAAATGTCTCATCATATCACTAAATGCTCCAACAATCTTCACAGAGGGCTGGGCCTTTGTTCCTCGAACCATGGATATAGCAACTTGAACAATATCTATCTGCATATTGGGGTTTCTCAGAACATTCTTATGATCAAGATGCTTGATCACTGTAGACAGCAAAAGATGAATGTTATTTCCTGCAAGGTCATAAACTAAAATAGTCAACTCCGATGGCAATTGCTAAGATTCAAAACTAAGATGCTAAAAAATAAGTTATAGACCAGAATTCTCCACTATTGATTGCATGTCCAGAAGTACGTAAAGGGCAAGCCCATTATCAGGTGACCACAGATTGCTCCGATCAAAATAACAGAATAAGGACTCAAGAACACGCCGCGTTGTTGTAGCCTCTCTAGCCAACTTTGCCATGTTATGCAAGCAGACTCTTGACCAAAATCTTGGGCTTCGATTATCTGCACTGTTCACAGGAAACATAATCGCTAAGAAAGTGAACAAATGTAAAGCATCTTTTAAAAGAAAAAATAACTCCAGCAGCCAAGTCCTTAAAAGAGTACTTACATGGTATATGAGTCTTTTTCGTTAACAATCTTCCTCCAAGAAATATCCCTTCTCATGGCAACTGATGATAAAGGGATTTGGTTTTCAACTGTCTCTTCTGGAGCACAATTCTTCTGGGTACCCTGATCACTATAATTTGAACAATTGGTCTCCTTACTATTGTCTTGACAATTTTCCAGGACAGCAGAAACAGCCTGATCTTTTGATAAACAAGAAATAATTATTGAGAAGCAAAGTAGAACATACAAATATTAATGAAAATAGGGGAAATAAAGATGATATTACAGGCATAATCTTTAACATATAGAAATAAATTATTAAAGAAAGAAGTGCAAACAGTGCAAACATCCATTTCGCCTTCCAAATATTTCCACTATCTTGCAAAATCAATCAATGTGTACACAACTTGGGAGAGTACAAATTCAAAAATATCAAGCACAAAAAATACTATACAAATTATTATCATTTATCATTGCCAAAAAAAATTATATGGCTCTCCCAAAGAAATCTTATGATTCCATCAGACCCAAAAGGAACCAGTGGAAGGTGTTAATGGATAATCATAGTAAAGCATAACAAGAGATAAAACATAAACTTATGTACAAAATGTTGTCGGACATGATACCTATGGTTTCCAATGCATGCAACTAGTCCATATTACAACATAAAAAAGAAATGAGTTGACAGAAAGATCACAACTTGTAGGACTTGACATCAAATCCAAAGGCTTGCAAACAATTTAGGTCATCAGTTATGAGAACAAATATATCTAGAAAGAGAACTTACATTGTCAAAATCAGTTGAAATATGACTGAATTCACCCATAAACCAAATCTGCCATAAAAAATTTCAGAAAAAAATACCATTAAACTGAAAAAATTAACGGAAAAAAAAGGGTAGCATCAAAATTTATTAGTAAATATAAGGTTAATCCAGAAGAATGGCAGAGAGCTGAGGTAACAAATGTAAAATAACTTCCTGACATAATTAATATTTGAAATAATCAAGGTCTAGGATGTGACACCAGAAAGGAGTTCTGTGAGAATCTGAGAACCATTTTTGACAGCATTCATAAATTCATAACTTAGTTATTATCATAGAAACTTTATCAACACAGTTAAAGTATAAAAGTGCTGCAGCAGAATACAACAATTAAAAAAATAAATAAAAAAGAAAAGAAAAGAATTCGTTGATACACAAAAGGATTACTGAATAATAGTGAAAATGGAGAAAATGATGTTTATTTTAAGAATACTAGAGGTTTTTCTGAAAAGACAGTAGTATCTCACATTTTTACACTCATCAAGAAATACTGATCATCTCCAATACAGAATTACCATATTTATAGGTATTGAATAAATTACACATTCATGTCAAAGCAGATTATGGTTACATGATACAAAGGAAGAGTAGCAAGTAGAAAATTTCATCTTAGTGGAAAAACTAGAAAAATTATTGGATACACAATTGTTACTCTGTGCTTAAAGTTGGTGGTGATGGGTAAGGAGATACAAAGTTATAGTATCTGAAGAGTGTTCCTTTTTAAACGCAGGGAGGAAATCAAAATCACATATCTACCTCAGATCCAAAGAAATACTTCTAGCAGTTTATAGGGCTACATTTTCCTAAAGTGCTGCAGATTGGATTGGATGACAAGAATAAATACTAAATCAAAATAATTTAATGTCAAGAATTGGATATTATCAATGAACAGAACTACAAAAATAAATCCCGCTTAGGTGTATTTTTAGCTAAGCAGTGACCAAAACTGACATGAGACATGCTATGTTGCAGTGAACTATTAAAAGAAAAGCATAAATTATAACTAAAGTTTTCCATTTTTAGTCATAAGAAAATGGTAAGGGTTTGTGGTTAAGGATTGGCCCATCCGGATTGGGATGGGTCATCCTCCATCCCATCCAATTTTGGATGGGCAAATCTCATCTCCCATCCAAATACTCATCCACACATATACACCTATATCCCTATTTTCATAAAATCCCACATAATCACAACATCACATTTTTATTCACCTACCTATTCCCTCTCCTACTTTTATTTTACCAACTTATTCTCCCTCCTACTTTTATTTTACCCACTTATTATTAATAATAAAATAATACATCACTTACTATTACAATCATTATCACATTAACTAACAATAATAAAATAATACAACATCATATTGATTTGACATAAAATTCCATCCAACCCTACTACTCCATCTTTAACCAAACACTACTTTATTATTCACATGATTACCTTCATCCACATTTTTTCATCTCCATCTCATCCACCACCATCCCTAATCAAACATAACTCTAATGTAGTATTTGTTTTCGTCTGGAGGTGGATCAAGCACATCCGGATGGGGAAAAAAAGTGGATGGGGCAAAATCCTATGAATAGTAAATTTGTGTTTGATTTGAGTTGGATGGCCGCAGTTATTTAGGTGGTATTCCGAGATTGAAGAGATCGAATTCCTCCCGGTGGTAGGGGTGGATGAAACTTTATGTCAAATCAATATTGTTTAGTGATGATAATGTATTATTTTATTATTGTTAGTTAGTAGGGTAATGATTGAATGATTATATATTGATTATATTTTTTCGTAATACATAATAAATACATTATATATAATATAAAAAATTTGAAAAAATAAATAAACTTGATAATGAATAACTTTTTAGATAATTTAAATTGATAATAAATAATATAAATTTTTTGATTATGTATATATAACAAATAATATAGAAATTACGAATATATATAATAAAGTAAGTATATATAATAAATAATTTAATAACATATTATGTATATATATAATAACTAAATAATTTGAATTGTAAAAAGTAATTAAACAACACAATATAAACCTTTAATACCAAATCGCAAATAAATACTAATAATAGAGGTCTTGTTATACTCCAAAATAATAATAATGTTAAATACATTACCCAACAAACATAATCATTCTCAAAAAAATTTTAAAACATATCAACAATGTCGAATTAATTAGGCTTAATATGTAATTAATTATAAATTGTATATTATTAGGTTTAGTTCATCCTTTTACATATAAATTTTTTTAAATCATATCAACAGTGTCGAATTAATTAGGCTTAATATGTAATTAATTATAAATTGTATATTATTAGGGTTAGTTCATCCTTTTATATATATAAGAATATTCTAATGTACATAAAAAAAATATATAATTGAAATTATTTCAAAATTTTATATTAGTTGCCTAAATAAAACATATATTTGATTTGAACGAGAGAATTAATTAAAAATATAGATTTGATATGGAAGAGAGAATAAAATAAAAATATATGTATTTGATGTGATTGGTATAGAATTATGTGAAATAGGTGCGTAGATATATAATAAAGGGTGGACGTGTGTTTTGAATGGGATGAGTTATGCAAATCCGAAAAGTGGATGGAATGGGAGAAAATTCATCCCCCATTCGGATGGGCACATCCTAAAACAAACACTCCCTATGAGATTGGCACGAAAATAATTAAAAAAAATTTAATTGGAGACATTGAGATGCCCCTATATGACATACAGAAAATGGAGAATATTAGACTCAAATTAAACGGGAAAAGGACTACACGCAAGAATTGGAGAAAAACTATTTAAAATGGCATGGTACGCATAATATATATGAGATCATGTGTCTAGACAAAACAATGCCAAATATGATTCACAGCCAACCTCATGGTGTGGGAAATAAGCTAATTTGTTGTTGGAAGGAGAATTAGAAATGTGGTGTGCTTAAATTTATAATTAAGAGAACAGAAAACAATGCATAGCACGACTCCAAGTAATTATAGACTTGTGGCAGTATTAAAAGATGATCATGGGGCAAATCAATAAGAGTTACAACCTTCAAATTATTAAAGAGCTCTTTCACCAGTCAATACCCTTATTTCCTTGTCTTGCATATCCAAAAAAAAAAGTGCTTGATTTCTCAATAAAGCAATTTATGATGTGACCTGACACTAATTTCATCAGGAATTAGGTAAAGATGGGCGAGTATATAACCTTTCAGTTCTATTTAAAATCTTATTTCAATCCAGTAAACGAGAACATTCAAAAATGGATGTCGGGAGAGCTTGGTAAATTTAGCACTTTCTATACTCATGAACCATGGACATAATCAATAAAGAACTAAAGTGCAGTGCCCTTGTGTGAACAAAGAAATGGGTATATGCAGAAAATGGGATGTGGCAGGGTGCTTGCAGTCAACATAAACCTCTTCCAAGAGAGTCATTTCTTTGCTGGCTGAGTTGTATTAGAAACTAAAGATATACACCAGTAGCAGCTTACCATAGAAGAGAGAGCCTGAAGCCCAGCACAACGTAGACGAAGAACTCTCTCATCATCTCCCATTTCTTGAGCTAGAAGACAGACTTTTGGAATCAAGCCTTCCAGATTAAACACATAGGTGCCATCCTTCTAAAACAAAGACAATATCACATCAGTTGATTGCTTCACACAAATGTAGATATTGCTTACAAATGAATGATGATAAGTACCTGGTTATTTACAAAGTCGAAAAGAGCTTCACAGCCAATTATTCGCATTTCATCATGTCTCGTATGCTCAAGCAAAATGTGTATAATACTAAGAAAACTACCAGCAAACAGTGGCCTGCCAAGAAATAAATTGCACTATAATCCAAACTTAAGAGTGTAAATACTAAATAAATGATGCATACTACAATATCACAAATGACTTTTCCAATAGGAACATATACAATGCCAATACATACATAATGACAACCTGAGTGAATTTGGAACCCAGTCTTCAAACTGAATCAGCAAATATAGGAACATCTATTACAGACCAGTAACCTAAAACGGGATCCATGGCCAACAGATAAAATAAAGACAAGGATAATTGAACTCACATTTGCTGCGGGCAAGATATAATCAACTTCCGATAGATACATATGACGGTTTTTACACGATTTATGTTTTCATTTCTCAATTCCCGATAACATCTTTCCTCTAGTAAACTTGTAATCTGGTCAGTAAAACATGAACAGTCAGTAATAACTTCGAATGAGAGATTAAGCCTAGAAATAATAGAAAGATTTCCAATTGAAAAATGAGAAATGCAAACATTGAGCAAGAGAAGAAATGCACATGAAATGCAGTATTCGAGAGAAAATGATAAATATGTAAGCACAGAACTACCAATCGTACTCCCAGTACTTGATTTTAGCAACCTGACCTTGGGTACTCGTAGAGGATTCTTTGAAGAATATTCACACAGTTTTCCAATTTTTCGATCATTAGGTTCTTCAACCTGTCAAAAAATACAAAGTACAATGAGCAAAATAGTAGAAGGATGACTTCGATTAGTGTGTACCTGTAAACAAAATCCCCAACCAATTTATTTGATTAAAGATATGAAGCTTCTCTGGATACCGACTGCCATACTGCTCTCACTTTTTCTGCTTAACATTATTATTATTGTTTCATGAAGCCTTTCTATTATTCAGTTATCCTTGTACTTGAAGATACTTTCATACTGGTACAAAGAGTTGAAATATTACCATTGTGTGCTTACATATAAAATCACAACCATAATTCATCAAAGTTATAATTCAGATATTACTCCATGTTCTAGGTCAATTAGAAGCTCCAACTAGGATCCTAACAAATTGAACCCCGGCTGAATCTAGACAGCTGCATTCTGTAAAAGATAATGCAGGTGCAATAAAAGGAGAGTAAGACAAACTACCAGATCAGTGGCTATCTAATGATAAGTAGATGAAAGTAGCATAATTTGAATAAGAGCTTTAACTGAAACATGACCCGAATTTTTAGACAATAAATATATTTATTCTCCTGAGCTAAATAGCCTTAAATACCTACCAAGCAGAATTTATTTTCTTCGGCCATTAAGTATCAGGGATTTTAGAAACTTCTTCTGAACTCCCAAATTTATTCATGTGTAAGAAATTTTCTCACATTATTCTAATTTCTAAAGTATGCTAATTAAACCAAGTATGCATGTTGAACATAAAAATTTCCATAAATGTGGTTTTAAGGCCTGTGACTTCCATTCAGACGTATCATCAAACTTCAAAACCTGAACCAGCACTCATACATGAGTAGTACTATGCAGATGCACATTCTATATGGTGAAGTCAGCTGACTAATTAACTAGATATATATGTCTTAATAGTAAACTTCACTTTGGACCACTTAATCTAGGAAGAACAAGAATAAGAGAAGCTGTGGTATTAAATGCGGAAAATCCCAAGTAAAAATATAAAATAAAAATAAATTCATCCATTAGGTATGAAGTGTATTTCATCCTAAATATCTTAGTAAGGATTGTCTAATACTAATCTCTGCAACCTCCTCTGCTCCTAGGAAACATTCGAAGCCTTCAGCACCTTATACAATTCAATAAATGTAAGGAAAAATCAATAACAATTACAGTTTATTCCTTCATGTGTGATTAGTGATATAGATCCAGAATCAAATAACAGTACGAGTTACGCCAGACCAATGTGTCAGAATAATTCAAGATGTAATCTATGATGGTCAAGACACAAGACCTAAATTGCAGAATTCTCCAGCGATAGCTAGATCGATTTATCAAATAGCAACAGATATGAGATGGAACTAACCATATTTTTAGGAAATATATCTGCCAACAGGTTCTTGTATCGCTTGACGGGGTGACGCGATCGGGGTCGCATTGCCGGGCAACAGATGCAGAGGCTATCACAAACCGGCATCATTCGCTTCGACATCGCACCCATTTCCCCTTTCAGCCCTTCCAAGAAAATTATAGCCCTCGCTTCTTCATATGAGACGAAAAATCCAGTATATATTAGGGATAACGGTAGTCGATTTCTGAATTTGAATTGTGAAATACAAATCGCTTTTGTAAGTAATAAAAAGATCGAACGAGGGAAACTGAAATTGGGTCTGAAGAAATTTAAATTAGGGCTTGAAAATTTGAGGAAATGGGGGAGGAAACGGGGAAGGGGGTCGGAGGTTTTTCAACGACCTCCGACTTCTTCAAACGGTAAAATGGGGAGGAGTGAGAAACTGTTGATATGCTATTTTATATCTTCTGCATGGCCAACACGTATAAGAGAGGTCCAAAGGTAAATTTGGTCCAAAGGTGCAAATATATAGGTTTATTGGTTTAATTCACAAAAAAATATGTTTACTTATTTATAACTAATACTCCTCCCGTCCCGTAGGAATTTGCACCCTTCGGGACGATACATTTTTAAGGAAAATGTGTTTATATATAAAATAGTGGCATATGTGTAAATATGTGTATAGTTTTGTGAGTGTGTATGCAAATCAATATTTCTTTTTTTAATAGTGTGCAAATTTGCGTGAGACGTCCGAATAAGGAAAGTGTGCAAATTCCTGTGGGATAGAAGGAGTATAATATATTAAAAATAATTATAAATAAAATAATAATTTATAAAAAATATATTGTAAATATTATTTTATTGGTCAGTCACAGATTGGTAAAAAAATGCATTATTTTTAAATAGATACAATATGCAAAAAAAATAAAATAACTCTAATCAACTTATGTTTACATTATTATGTAAAAATAGTGCATTATTTTTATATTAATCTGTGATTATTTTTTTCTCCCTCCGTCCATGAAAATTGGATTACCTTTGATGTGCACGGTTATTAAGAAAAGTAGATATTGATGTGTAAAAGTGAGTGTAATAGTATAAAAAAATATTTAATTATTAAAAAAATACTTGATGTGATGTGTAAAAGTGAGTATATGTGTATAAAAAATGAAAATAATGATTGTAAGTTTTCCATTTTAGGTAAGTAGACCATTTATTGTGGACGATCATTTAAGGTAACGTAGACCATTTATCGTGGACGGAGGGAGTATAGGGATGACAATGGGGCGGGGCAGGGCAGGGCGAGTATCTAAGAACCCATGTCTGCCCCGCGTCTCTGCCCCGTCGCTCCGCCTTGCCCCATGCCCCACTGCGGGGCAGAACATTGCGCCCCATGCCTGCCCCATTGCTGGGCAGATCGCCCCGCTCTGCCCCATGTAATATATAATTTTATACCAAAATATAATATAATATATATTTTAGACAAATAAAAAATTATTTTAAAATAAAATTAATGCAATAAATTTATCAAAAATATATTTAACAAAAATAATTTTACATTAGAGTTACAATAAATAAATAAATAATATAATTTTAAATTTATTTAATATATTATAGATGTAGGATATTAATTTTATTTTATATATTATAAAATATTATATATTTATTTAATATATACAATGGGGCAGAATGGGGCGGGGCAGGGCAGGGCAGGGCAGGGCAGGGCAGGGCAGTAAAAATGCAAACGCATGCCTGCCCTGCCACATGCGCAGGACGGGCCGGGGTTGCCCCATTCTCAGGATGGGGCGGGGAGGAGCTGCCCCAAATGGAGCAGGTCAGGGCGGGCCGGCTACGGAGCGAGTCATTTTGCCATCCCTAAGGGAGTATTTTATTTATAAATGAACTTCACAGTACTCGTAATATTATTTGATATATTATATTAAATCATATATAAGTGAATAATTTTTTTTTGTGGAGAAAATGAGTATATAAAAGTAAAGTATTTTAATGCCATATTAAAGCTAATAATTATTTCATTAATGTGATATTTATTGGGTGGCCAAAATTTATGGCGACGTGACAAGTCATTAATTTCAAGTTTAACATATGCATAGTTGAAAGATCAACCACAAAATGCCTTGCGAGCAGATAATTATCCTGAGAAATTTGAACGTTGGCGACCTCCAAAATCCAATTACATAATAATATTATTTTTTATTACACCTGTTAAATTATTAATTACGTGTTCAATTACTCAAATAATAATTATTTTAAGCTAATTGTGGTTTAAGAAAATCATTGTATTTTTCATTTCTAAATTTTATCAAATTTTATCTGACGTATAAAAATATAAAGATCAATTAATATAATTTAAATATATCAATTTTTATAAAAGACGTAATTTAATTTTATTAAATATATTTAAAAACAAATCAAAAATAATTTTAATATTTTGAAATAGAATGTAAAAATTGTAATGGTGGATACCCATATACACCAAATTTAAAAATAAATTAAAATGTTATAAAGGATATCATTGTTCACTTATACGTACGTAAATCAATGTTAACATGTTGTTGTAGCACAATTTATCCATGTTCAGGGCCAAACAGACAGATGTCAGACCCAGTCACACAAGGCTAGAAGCACTCACAAAAGGCTCGAAGACGGTCAAGGCATGGACATTAATCTGACATCGACAGTCTCAGTCGATATCAACCTCGATATCAGGGCGTTTCACCATCTCGCTCAATCAAAGCGAGGTCTGATAAAGACTTAAGCAAAAAAGTCACAGTCAACGATGATAAGTGGCGGAAGTCACCAAGTATCGGACAATGTCGCCCAACCTCGCATGACATCCCATAAAATTGACGAGATCCCCCAGTGTGATCAAGTCAATGACCCCCGAGCCTTGATTTGGAAACGATATCTCTAGGTCAGATAAGGTCTAGCCGAAAACTATTTATAACAAATGTATAGATCCCCTAGAGTTGGCTAAGACATGACCCAAATAGGAAAGATTTATCTCACATGCCAAAAGATCATGTACTTTGGTGCAAGTGTCAAATCCTCATTGGTTCTTACAAGGTTCACGCCAGAGATATGACGAAGGATCTGATACTAGGTGAATCAAAGCATTAAATGCAAAGATTCACCAAGATACTAGGGCAGCATAACGAATGTTCTCCTTTGTCATTTAAGACTCAAAAATGGTATCTAAAAAACCACTTCAAGTTCATGCTCTGCTAGACAAGCTTGACAAACCTTTGAGCATTTATATTCCTGCATTTAATCTTCAACCATTTATCTTTATTATATTTGTTAGGATCTTCTAACAACCACTAAACATTAAATCTCATTTATTGTTGGATTCACTAACAACAATTGACGCTAGAAGGAGAGTATATAAACCCCCAACATTCAAAATTCATTCGAAAAATCTTGAAGAACACTCATTGTTCTTCAGAAAGCCTTCAAATCTTTAAACATTCATTGTTTTTTCGAGTACTCTCAAAGATCATAGGAAGGGTTACAAAGGCTCTACTTCCGCCCAACTCCCAACGTCGTCCATGTCTCAGCCACCAGGGGACCAAACAACTCTCATGGACGACGAGGCCACCTAAGCTATGTTGGAGCAACAGAACCCACTGGTGGTAGCCGGAGCAACCATCCCAGTCCGCAACACGAGGGATATTCCGCCCTGCAACAGTTTCAGACTCCGGAGCAAGTGGACTCCGCCATCACCATCTTGCAAAGACATGCGCGTGAGAAAATAAATAAAAGACTTCAGATTTTGCCCATAAGACGACATCATCCATTCCTCGATGATAAGTCCAACACACTTCATTCACCCCAATACTTATTTTTAAATTATGGTGGAGGGGCGGAAGGACCATCATACAATATGTACTTTGTGTGTCATTCATTGTCTTCTATTAAACATCGTGGATTATCTTTTGTACTACATGAAAAAAAAAATCAAGATTATTCAACCAAGTAGGATAGAATTTTACATTGTTTGACTTATAACTTTGTTTTGACCATTGTGGCTGAAATCCATCAAATCAACCACCATTGATTCAACACTATTGTTCGACCACCACTGGTACAACTGACACAAAATTTTCATCCAATCAGGGGTGAACAAATCTTTTGTGCATATTTAAAAACTCCTATGACTTTCATGTTAAATTCAATAAATTTTAACCAAATTCAACGCATCAATGCATTTATTGACAATGTACTAAAACACCAATGGACTATATATATCAAACAAAATTTATGCTAAAATACATCACATATCAAAACAACAACAATATTTCTGAACTTTTAAATATTCAGACATAAAAATATTGTGTAATACATATATGAAGCCTTTGTCCATCACTAAAAAGTCGGTAATCTCCACTACATTGGTCATTACAAAATTTTCATGCATTTCTCTTTTGAGAGTTCAAATGTGCTTTTGTTTTCTTGGGTATATGGTGGTGAATTGCGTTTTAATTGGGTGTAAAAGAAATAGAAAAGTGTATGTGAAAGAAATAGAAAAGTGTATGTGGACGTGGAAATTTAGCGGAAGGGGTAGAATAGACATCATTGTGTGTATTGAGAAAAATAAAAATATTGCATTGGGTACTTAAAGTAAAAGGTGTATAGTGCAAACACTTATTATACTTCAATGACCGAACTATTAAGTTATTGCAAAAAGAAAAAGGGACCTTGAACAATTTTAAGAATAATGTAGGAGAGAGAAAGGTTTAGTCACATGACTTATTTAGTGAAAATCAACATTTCAATTACATCTGATAACTTATTTAATTGTCCAATTTTGATTATATTTTTGCAAAAAAAAATGACATGGAAGTCACGTGCTGATCAAATTTGCAACTTTCCATTGAATTGCTGACATGAAGTACATGTATATAACCATTAAAAAAATTATACCAATTTGAATTTTTATTAAAAAAAATTGAAATTCTAGTTTTAAAAACTAAAATTAAATTTAAAATCAAGATATATTAAGGAAGAAGATCTTTTTACCCCTTTTTCTACCAACAAAGATTTATTTTATGCTACTTCTAAAAGAAACATTACTATTTGATAATGTCATCAGAATATAAATTATCTCGTCTCATATTCTCAAAGTTACTCCAACAAACAATACTTTGATATTTTTATTAAATTAATAAAATTAATCATCTACATTAAAAAAAATTACAAAAATTATCCTACTGCCGATAGTTGATGTCACCTGCCGGAAGTTGCAAAAATTGACGGCATGCCGACAGAAGCTTTAAATCAATCATACAAATATAGAAGCAGTGCCTAATTAGTTGGTCATCAAGAAATGGAGCCTAATTAGAATCAATCCATCAATGTGTTCCATCAAGAACCACACACCGCTATGGTTCACAAGCCCTTGGCACCTTGGTCTATAGTCCACGAGCCCATCCGCATAGTTGATCCACCTTCTGTTGGCGAGGTTGACATTGTGGGATTTAAGATTTCTAATTAAGCATTGTTTCTACAAATTTGGGAGGCAAATATTAATTCTGTCGGCGGCAACCATACCCCAGGTGTAGCTCAGATCCAGGTGGGCTTGGTTCGGGCCAATGCAAGGTGAATCTGGATGGTGGCGGTCATGACTTCCATTGATTGTGGTTTTCAATTTATGGCCATGGCTTCGGGGGGAGCTTCAACTGACAAATTATTCTTAGCTGCGAACCCTAGTTTCTTCGACCACAGTTTGTCTTTGGCGGCGTCCGAATCTAACCTAAGATGGAATCGAACCTAAGATCATTGAATCAGTCAAATAGGGGCTTCAAATTGCAGACGATGGTGGTCAAATTCCTGTCCACAAATCCAGAATATCGGAGGAACAGAGCCACGATGAAAATCAAATGATGGATTATAAAGACTGGTAGATCGTTTTCAACAGCTACTTTCCCTCGTTCTAGCTCTGGATGGTCCTCCACAGCTACGACATCGCTAACCTCAGAAGCTTCATCCATAACCACATCATATTTATGGAGAATTTAGAAGGCTTCATCCGAAAGGACCTAAGATTTGAAATGGTGGTGCCGAGGAACTTATCCACCACCATCTTCTACATGTCGCTGCTCGGAAGCATTTTCTTCGATGAAGAGTGGTTTTTGTGATAATCGACGGCGAAGAGAAATCAATTACTTTCAATTTGTGTTTTTAATTTATGTTTTAAAATAATATTGATTTTAAATTCTATATATGAAGGGGTGCCTGTGGAGGATCTGTGGGATAGGATAGTGTAAAATAAATGGGATAAGGATGACATCATTAAGGGCAAGATATATCTTTTTCAAACTTAGGATAAAATAGATCTTCTGGGTGAAAAAAAAAAGGAAAAATTGTGCTTTGAGTCATATATTAAATAAATTATTTAATAATAATTAAAATTTGAAATTAAAAAAATTCTAAAAATTAAAACAAATTGCTAGGAAGAGTGACATCTATTTTTTCACCGAGGTGCATGAACATGCAACAATTGTCTAATTGGAGGGGAGTTGCCTTCTTTTTCGCATCC
Source organism: Prunella vulgaris (assembly GCA_026898435.1). Lineage (NCBI taxonomy): Eukaryota > Viridiplantae > Streptophyta > Magnoliopsida > Lamiales > Lamiaceae > Prunella > Prunella vulgaris. Next base: position 1,848,414 of record JAPKLY010000023.1, on the reverse strand, counting down.
AAGTATCCAAAACATAGACATAAAGTTACAGAAATGCTCAATCACGTTTACTTCAAAACATTAAGGGTATGTTTGATTTAGGGGATTAAATAGTTAATCCCTCAAACACAGGACTATTCCGGTCAAAATATGCATGTTTTGACAAGAATAGTCCTGTGTTTGGGGGATTGACTATTTAGTCTCCTAAACCAAACATACCCTAAGAGGACACTTGTTTCAAATTCTTCAATGGTAATAGGAATGAAATTTTATTTTTTCCCTTTATTCTTACATATGTTGAATAAGAGTTTATATTCATGATAATTACATCATTAATGTTGTGCTCCAATTTTGAAAAATTGACAAAAAAAATATGTTGCTAGTTGTGATATGGGGGATTGATTGAGGATGATGATTATAAGGTGAGATGGATGTAATAAAATGATGAGGGTAATGATTACCTTATTTAGGAGAAAAAATAATATTATGTACCTCATCTATTCTCATTACATATAATAATTACTATGTTTATATTCTATTCTCATTACCATTGAAGAATTTTTTTACCAAGCGCCCCCTAATATTTTTATGAAACCACCCAATTTTTTTTTTTAAATTTTCAAAGCAAATACAAATGTCTAAAAGAAAATCTGAATCACAATAATTTTGTTGTCAATTGCGTGAATTCAATAAAAGAATTCTCTTATTTTCTTAGGATCTTGATTTTTTTCTATGTAATTTTTTGTTTCGTTTTGTGCTTTTGAAAAAATTCATTCAAATAATACAAAAATGGATTTTTTAATCTAAAATAAATAGAAAATTAATTCAAAATAACATATATATGTCATTTAATCAAAGTTGTAAAAAATCCTCAAATTTGGTCGGAACATGCATAATTTTTTTTGCAATTCAAAACGTCGTTGTTTTCATTTTTACAATAAAAATGGGACTAAAACTTGGCAATCAAATAAAGTTAGGGGATATTTTCATAATTTTGGAATGAAAATCAGACACAAGATAATTTATGACACTTGTCTCTCTATTTTGTCTTAAAATTACTGGAGATAGTTTTTTTTAACAATAATTTGATAGTTCAGTACCTATTCTACAAATGGTATATTACATAAAGAAACTAATATAATTAGGTACTTGCAAATCACCCTACAAATTTTCCCAAGTTTCAAGATAACTTTTTAATTACTCCCTCCGTTCCACTATATGTTTGCTCATTTGCTTTTTTGAAAACTATTATTTACTTTTTCTATTATTATTTTTCATACTTTTTACACTATCTTTATTATTTTTTCACTTTTCTCCATTATATAACTTATACTTTTTCTATCACATCACTTATACTTTTTCACTTTTACCTTAATCCGTGTGCCAAAAAGCAACGAACAACTTATATCGGGATGGAGGAAATACAAAAAACACTACTCCCCCAGTCCCAAAAGACATTGCATATTTTCTATTTTGGTCCGTCCCACAAAAAGTTTGCATGCCTAAAAGTGGAAATCATTTATTAAATCCTACCCTCACAACACACATATAATATTCATAAAAATGTACTCCCTCCGTCTTTCTATAAGTTGCTCATGTTGCCATTTTCGTCCGTCTTTCTATAAGTTGCTCATTGCTTTTTTACCTTTTTTGGAAACTACTATTCACTTCTTTATTATTATTTTCAATACTTTTTACACTATTTTCATTACTTTTTCACTTTTCTCCATCACATCACTCATACTTTTTCACTTTTTCTATCACATCACTTATACTTTTTCACTTTTACCTTAATTCGTGTGCCCAAAAGCAACGAGCAACTTATAGAAAGACGGAGGGAGTATTTATTATACATTTTTCTTAAACTGCGTGCCCAAAAGACACCGCAATGTCTTCTGGGACGAAATGAGTATTTTGGTGGATCCTATATTTGTTCACATGTCAACACATTCATATATATTCCCTCCCTCTCCTCTTAAAATATCATACCTTGATTTTAAAATATTAGATCTATCTTTCTCTCTTAATTATCAAATCATCCAAGATGGAGCCCGCCATCGTCGATGAATGGATTTTAAAGGATTTTTTTCTTATAAAAAAGTCTGTTGGTATTCAATCTGAATTTTAAAAGATTTAAAAACAATCCACTGGTATTCAATCAGGATTTTAAAAGACTTAAAACCAATCTACTGATATTAAAAAATATAAGGATTTTAAAAGATAGTTGGGTTTGATGAATTTTGATGGACTTTTTAGTGTATTTTATAAATACCAATAATCCCATCAAAACTCATGGAATTTCGGAGGATTTTTTAAATTAATGACGTTATTTATCTCCAAATTGATTTATATATGATTATTTGTTTTTAAGATCTAAAATAGTTTTAACCTTATAATGTCATCTCTGCATTTATATTTGAAGTGCAACAAGTGATAAAAATAAAAGTATTTCTTCGCATTTGTCAAAAAAAAATAAAAAAAAAACTCAGGGGTCAGCTTGAGACTTTCTTAAAACCAGGGGAGCAAACTCGAAATTTCCCCGACATGAAAATAGAAAATTACAACCTAAACCCATTTGCATTCCCAAATCGTGTGCCGATTTCCCCCTTCTCAAATTCTCAAATAAATTTTCGCAATCCGACCCAAGTTTAATTTTCTTTCCATTTTTTGGCTCAAAATACAAATCACACAGCTCAATAATCCCCTCATGTTATTATGGCCTTTCATGTCGCTTGCCCAATTACATGGTACCCTTCTATATCTCAGGACTCGGCCCACTCTTTCTATAGATTGCTAATTTTATAGATAGATAGATAGATACGCCTCTCTCTGTATTCATACACTGTTCTATCGCATTTCTATGCATTCGCGTGTGTACGATTATGATGTGGGGTTTTGCGTTTTTCCGCGTTTTATGTAATGCAGTAGGAGGATATGTTTCTGTGCTCTGGGTTTCCCGCGCAATTTACAGGGCGAGAAGGGCAAGAACGAGTTTCTGCTGGAGGTCGCTCGGATTGAGCAGTTCTTGAATGATCCCTGGCTGATCAAGATTAGGGACAATGCAACGGTTCAAGTTGAGGTGCCGAAGGTGGTCGTTTCCACCGGTCCGCTGCTTCCGCCGCCGCAATTTGGGGCGTTTCGCGGTGGCAAGGTTGGATGTGAGGAGGCGGCGATGCATGCAGCTTCCGCCCAGGTGAAGAGGGTGGAGCTGCAGAAACAAGCTATTGCCCTGGTTACTGAGGATCATGCGAGGAGGTTTGAGTCTGGTGAATTGGTGGTGAGGGCTTTTATCACTTACTGCTGAAATGTCTGACTGTAATTGACATTTTTTTATTTGGTGAATTTGTCCCATTTCATGATCTTATTGGTTTTGGTCGGGTGTGAGGTGTTTAGCTTTAATTTTTCCGTTTTCCTAATTTTCGGTGTTAATGTGGGTTTGCTGATGGTTAGCACTTGATTCATCTGATGTTTCCTACTATTATATGGCTGGACCTGTATTATTTGCTGACATGTTCCTCGTGCTGCTGTAGATAGCATATCACCCGAGTGTGTTGAGGTTTTGTCAAAATTTGACTTAGCTTCATGCCAAAATCTGGTTTGAACAAATGTATGCTATTGCTGGAATGAACTGGTGTGCAAACTTTTAATATGTATACTCTCGGAATTCATTCTCCATCTGACCTCATCTTTGATTGTGATAAGTGTATTGCCAAAATAAGAACTCCCTCGAGAAAAGCTTATTATAGGAAAGACATTTATTGACAGCAAGACTTAATGTCATCATTCAGTATATACACATGTTTAATATCAACCTGCTGAAATGTCTGAGGAATTATATTTGTTCATACGTGTCAGAACCCCCTTAAGTTCATAGGGGTTAGTTTCACTATCCTAAAACTTTCTTTGTAATGTAAAATTGTATGGATGACACCTTGTAAATAAAAAACAATGGTTCTATTCAGCTATTTATTACTTGAGGTCCTTAGACTCCTTACCAATTGAGTAAAACAGCAGATTTCCAGAAAAGATGCTTCTGGGAAAGATCTTGGCCATTCTAATGCCAACTTAATGTGCCAGCAATGCTTTGCTGGTGAAAATGAAGGAAGTAAAACGAAGAGAAAGATGCTATCTTGCAATACTTGTGGCAAGAAGTATCACAGGAGCTGTCTAAGAACTTGGTCTAAACATAGAGGTACTTTTCTGCCTGGAACAAATTCCTGACTAAATGCATGCATTTTTTATGATGAATTCGTTGTCACAGATCTTTTTCATTGGAGGTCTTGGACTTGCCCCTCTTGCCGAATTTGTGAGGTAATTGTAGATGTCTTATTCAAAATAGTGAAGTTGTAATTTCAAATACTCTTGTAAGATAATGATATTCAACACTTGTTCCTGCATCAGTATGGGAAGCACCCTATTCCATAGGGCTATTCTTTTCTTTCCAAACTCAAATATAGATTGCTGTTTGTTGTGATAAGCATGGAATGAGTTGTATTAAAGAGTCACTAGAGATCTTGATTAGCAGTTCAGCCTATAAGGAAAAAATTCTTGCTTCATAAAGAGTAGTAATTAATGCTGATGGTTAAATATAAGTAATTTCTCTAGGGACTTAAGCATGATTGGATGATAAAGAGGCTATTCTCCATGTACATTAAGAGTAAGTACAAGGAGCCCCTAAAGAATATTTATTGTTTATAATGTAGAAAGTTTTCTTGCCCTTTTTGCTGTTAATTATGTAGAAAGTTTTCTTGGCCTTTTTGTTTCAAGTTGATCATATAAGTGTTAATGGAATGGATGTGGTGCATTTCTATTTAGCATTTGTTTTAACATCATATTGTCTGAGTTCCCTTCTGACTTTGATTTCAGCAGGAGATTTGTAAAATCAGACTGCTGTATGCCCTCATCTTGATAATGTTATATGCTTTGATTACTTTAGGTCTGTCAAAAAACTGGAGATCCAAAAAAGTTTATGTTTTGTAAAAGGTGCGATGGAGCATACCACTGTTACTGTCAACAACCTCCACATAAGGTGCACTGGATTGCTTATCTTTTGCATATTTGCTCACAATCCATTAGCTTATATATTTCACTCGTAAAACATGTAGAATGTTGGCCATGGGCCTTACCTGTGTCCGAAACATACGAAGTGTCACAGCTGTGGTTCTACTGTCCCTGGAAATGGCATAAGTGTTCGGTATGAGTTTTAATTTACTTTTCGTTCTCATAGCTTCCCTTTCTCTTGCTTGGTTTCTTTCAACTATATGATATTCGACTACTTGGAATGATACCTACAATTATTTAGATCTCAACTTCTTTTGTTACGGAAATGTATCTTTAATTTGTTATTTTGCCTCTATGCACGCTTGGGAACAAATATAGCAATCTTGCAGATTGATGAACAAAGTTTTGCATGAGTAACATCCTCTCTGCAACACTATCCACATTTCATTTTCCAGTTTTATATGTTTCCTTTGTATTCCATTTATTATTGCTACTGTACTCAATAAAGAGGGTTGGATATCTCATAGAGTACGAAAGTCTCAATTGATTAGACAAATGTTACACTTATCATTGATTAGATCTGTAACAAATGGTGTGAAGTATTTATTTACTTATTTTCTATTTTCTTTTTAATTGTCACTTGAAATGGATCACCGAAAGGGCCCCAACATAGGACACACTACAATAAAAATACAAAGAAATGAAAGGAAAATGAAAATTGTTGAGCATATTATTTCTCATTAATAATTTGAATGACTGCAGGTGGTTTTTGGGGTCTACTTGCTGTGATGCTTGTGGAAGATTGTTTGTTAAGGACAACTACTGCCCTGTTTGTTTAAAGGTAAATTCTTAGCGCCTCATTATTTTTTATTTATTTGTGTCCTCAGTTTGAATTTACAAGAAGTGACCTCCATAATTGACACAAAATGCTACAAATACCAGCTTGCTGAAGCAGCACAAGTTGATTATATATCCATTCATTGAAAACTGTAGGTCTATAGAGACTCTGAGTCAACTCCAATGGTTTGCTGTGATATTTGTCAACATTGGGTGCACTGTCCCTGTGATGGAATCAGGTTTCTTTTACTTTCTTCATATGTAGATTCTGTCATATTTGTTAAATTGCAATGCCATTTTCGATTCTGTGATATAGCTTTTCTCTATTGATCTTATAAAGTATTTTGTAGTAACATTTTCTTTTTTGGTTGGGGGTGGGGCATAATCTTGTCATTGACTACAACAAAACCAAGCATTAGTTTTATCTATTTTCATGTTCGCGAATACCTGTTACTGAAATGTATATTCACCCCACTGGTACCGAAGAAAAAACAAACATGGTCTAGTAAATTTTTTTTGTTTGCCATAATTTTTCCTGTCTAATCTGGATGTGAACCACACTATGTTATCCTGCATCTCTATCTCTATTACCCACTTGTCCACCTGGGCATGCATATATGACTAGAGTTACATTTTTAGCAATTAACACCTACACTTATTTTCTTTAATGGCGCAGAGTAGTTATCTTAAGTTACCAAATAAACCCTCTGTTACACAAGTTTGTAACCCGCACAGCTAAAGTAACGTTTGATTCATTTCATTAAGCTCGCTCAGTTTCCACTGAGTTGTTTTCTGTTTGTTTATTCATGATCAATTTTTGTTGTATTCACGTTGAGGTTAAACCAATTCTCACGTTTACATACATCTCTTACACCATGTAGTGACTTTTATATTATATTGGTCAATTTTCCAGTGATGCAAAATACATGCAATTTCAAGAAGATGGAAATCTCCAATATGTTTGTCCTGCATGCCGTGGAGAATGTTTTCAGGTGTATTTTCTTGTATCATTGGGTTGAAATAATGTGTCCATGCTTATATTTCTCACTCTTTATCCGTTTTCCCATCTTCTCTTCAAAATCTGTTCTCTTTTCAGGTTAGGAATCTTGAGGAGGCTGTTCAGGAACTCTGGAAACGAAGGGATGAAGCTGATAGAGATTTGATAACCAGCTTGAGAGCTGATGCTGGGTTGCCAACACAGGAAGAAATTTTCGACATCTCACCTTTTACAGATGATGAAGATAGTGAACCTGTGTTGTTAAAGGATGAAAATAGCTGTTCTTTGAAGTTTTCTCTCAAAGGGATAGGTGATAAGTCCCTTAGAAAGACCAAAGAATCTAGAAAAAAATCTTCAAAAAAGAAGTATGACAAGAAAAAGAAAAATGAAACATCCTTTGCCAGTGCAACTCCATCAGAGAATTTTGGAGGACACACTGATGGTCCATTGTTTGGATACAATAGTAGTGATAATAAGAATAAAGAAAGTCAAACTTCTGTTAAATCTGGTGCTGGATGCTCTAAATACAAATATGTTGATGAGGCTACAATAGCTACGAGAACCAGCATAGCCGGTACTATCAAAATGAAGAATAAGGAACCTCACAGTTTAACTAATAGAGAGGACACTGGAGTTCAGAATGGAATTCTGAAGGCTGGACAAGGGCCAAAGCTTGTCATACATTTGGGTGGGCGAAATAGGAATACGAATAGTCCTTCAAGATATGAATCTTCAACCCTTAAAAACGGGCAAAATGTCGCCACATCAAATGGTATGACCTCTCTGATATCTGGATGCCTTTGCTTCTCTTTCAAATGGATAAACTTTGTCCGAATCTGTACTCTCTGAGGTATAACACAGGCATAGTGCTCTAGGCCCGTAATTTAGTGGGATTAAGAGGTTCTTAAGAGGAATTACAAAATAGTTTTGTAGCATTTATTGCATATTATTGGGTTTTTGATCCTTACAAGTTAGTGATATTCAAGAATATAACACTACTTGATTGTATACCATCTTTATAATATCTTTCAAACCCTAATTTAATGTAGTAAATAGTGAAGGGATGTTATGGCGAAAATTAAGATAATTAAGTAAACCTGGAAATTTCAGGTTTGCCATTGATTTAATTTAAATATATGTACTTCCTTCTCATCTCTATCTGTATAGCGATTGTTATCTACAGAGAACATATTCCAAAGCGGCTTGACTCCGACTACTTTGGACCAGCTTTCTTACTGCGATTTCAAAATATAGAGATAAGAAGAGGGAGAGATGCATGTTTGTCAAAATTATTAGTTGTGAAGAGGAATCCTATTGTGAATCTTGGACACTGACTTGGACTTGATTATTTGTGATTTTGTGCACTGCAGTACTTTCATTTACGAAATACATGTGGTGTCATTAGGCTGCTTGAAAGGCTTCACTTTAGATTTCTCAGTGAAAATTGCCATATGCCTTTTACTGTTTGGTTTATTGTAGTTGTAGGTATGTGAGCTTAAGAGTGGTGCTATTGCGGATTAATTGAAGTTGGAGCAATCTGTTTTCTGTTAAGGTGTACTAAAGATAGCTGCTAGCCAATATGGATAAATTCCCCTATCTCTTTAACAAACAGAAATTTTACATGACTTACTTCCGAAGAATAATACACCATATGCATGAAGCAGATTTTTAATGTTAGATCCGACTGTCCATAGTTGATTCTGAAGCCTGATCTGTGTTATTCCAACTGCTAATATGCAGAGATGTTTAGGTTGTGAATGGATATGTGGGCTGTCCCAAAGATCTTTGGGCTTGTTTTGGCATATCACAGTGTGCACACTTTATGATTATGTAGTAAGAAAATACATCCATATCTTTTCAGCAGGCACTGAAGATAAGAGTCAGATTGAACATCACGAGAGCATTGAGAGGACTGACACCACAACTAAATACGGGGATAAAAAAGGCAAGACATACTGAGTTGCTGGTTAACCATCTTTCTACATCAATATTAAAATGCTGTTGTGTCTCCTAAATTGCAGGATATGAAATTGGCCGTGCTCATCAATTGAAAAGCACCAAGTCATCAGAAAAAGCAGGCCCGTCGGTAAAGATTAAAAATGTTCGCTCATATGTCTCTAACTATAGCTCAAAACATGAAGGATAATTTTCTAAATGTTTGAATCTGTTTCTCCACAGAGTACACCATCTATGCTAGGAAAACGAGGTAATGAAGACATTGCATCTGCATGGACTGGACCAGAATTCCCTGTTAGCAGGAGTAACAAACATTCTTCAATCAAGAATGGAGATGAACCTACCAATTCTAGTGAGTTGATTGATGGCAATAGTAGTTTGCGGTCCAAGTCACAGGCATCTTCGAAGGATCACAAGACTTCTTTGATATTTAAAATTCCCAACAGCTTAAACACTGGAAATCAAAATGTTCAGAGTAATTTGAGTGATGGAAATCAAAATCCTCTGCAGCAGCCTAGGAAGGAGGATATAACATATTCAAGGGGTCATAGGTCAAAACGAAAAAGGTCTACACTAGTCGAAGGAGACACAGCCAAGACGCATGAGGACAAGGCGGTGGAGGAGTTCATTGATGCCAATTGGATATTGCAGAAATTGGGAAAAGCTGCTGCTGGGAAAAGAGTGGAAATTCATCAGTATTCCGACAACACCTGGTAAGATTCCTTCCAGAGGTTACAAGTTATTGGTAGCTGATATCTGAATGGTGAAATGCTTGTTACCATTATTCTTTGTGGTTGTGTCATTTCAGGGCCTCAATTCCTTTTCTCTATGCGTATTCTCAACAAGATTTATTCATGATTTCTTGTTGTTTCCAACTTCTCTCGTTTTCTGTACCTTCTTCAAAAGCAAAAAACATATAGTGTTGGTCTATGAGTTATGAAACCTCTGTTCTCTCTTTTGTTCTTTTCTCCAGGCATAGAGGAACAGTAAGTGAAGTTTTCGAGGGTACATCAATAGTCTCCATCACTCTTGATGATGGAAAGACTAAGAATTTTGAACTTGGGAAGCAAGGAATCCGTTTCGCTTCTCAAAAGCAAAAAATCCAATGAAGATTATGGGTTATTGCGTGACCAGTGGTGATGGAAAAACATATCATCTGGTCTTTTCTGAACGCAAGCTTTTGTGAAAAGATCACATCGTGTGGTCTTTGAAGCTTCCAACTCCTCAAGTTGTTCCTTGTGCAGAGAAGACCTTTTGGTGAGTTGTGTTGTTCAAATGCAGTCAATGATTCAGTATATGCATAGATTCATCTATCTCTGGAAAAAGACAAGCATTGCCAAGTTGAAGTTGATGCTCTGTTGATCCTGAGAATGTACCTTTGCTATCTAAATTTCTGTTTTTGGATGAACGTAAATTACCAGTGTATTTACAACCAGAAAATTTTCTTACTATTTTGTTTGTCTGGGATACTGATTTCAGCTTTTTGCAGACATGAAATCAAATTTTATTGATATCATTGCATATACTCACTGTTGTCATTAGGCTTATCAGTAAGTACATCTAATCTAACTGTATAAATTTTATATGAATAAGTTTCATAAGAAACTACTCTTAGTGCCTATTTTCAAATTCATTTGAAATTGTAGAATCACTTTTTTCTTAGGTTGGTAAGATTCAATTTTTTAAAATTATAAGTGCTTCTAGTTGTGTTTGAAAACACACCCAATAACAATCTAGAAGCTGATTTTATAAAGTCAGAACTTTAAAAAATCAAATATTTTTTGTATGCGTGCGCGTATGTATAGAATTTTAGTGGAATATTCATTCAGTCGATACAAGTATAATACGGAAAGGAAAAGTTTTGTTATTGGATGGTCTCTCGTTGATGGGATAAATTATTAATGTAATTAATATAATAAATGTATATTTTTAATTAATAGTATAATAATATAATTGGAGCACAATTATTAGTACTTTCTAATAAAATAATTTCACATGGTACCCTTATTTGTAAAACAAAACAACAAATAAGTTAGTACGTAAAGTAATTATTTGTTGTTGACAATATTAAATTCGAGTTGTATTCAAGAGTTGCACAACCAGCAATTTTAGTCCTTTTTGTGAAGAGTCAACTTAAATTTGAATTTGATTTCTTGATTTATTTACCACATAAATTTACTATTATCTTTATACAAATTTTTAGTCTCTATGTGCACTATGTATTTTTACAAAAATTATCTCTACTATCATTAAAAAAATCAACCCTTTGTCAAATTAAAATTGGGGTGATTTATTTTAATAATAATATAAATAATTTAAAAAAAATATATTTAAATTGCATGTAAAACTAAATTCATTAATAAAATATAACAATATTAATTGATAAAAATTTGCGTAAAATTGAGTCATCATTATTATGTCTGTACATTATTACTTTTGCACATATTTATTATCACTCTTGCACATATATACCATCACTATTATAGTATTATTATTAATAATAATAATATATATAAATAAGAATTGATAGTTTTTAATAGTAATATGAGTGTATATATGAATTGGAGTTGATAGTATACCTATTCTAATTGACAAGAACTTGAACATAGTCGGGGAGTAAAATAATCTGTTAACGAAATTGATTCTATATTAACGGTATTGTATTCTGAAACTTTAGGTTGAATTGTTGGAAAATATATACTCCCAACGTTCTATAATTGTTTTCAGATTTTTCTTTTTCATCCGTTTCATAATTGTTTTCACACCCTATAAATGGAAACTATTATTTTAATTTTATTCCCACAATCCAACTAATATCATTATTTTAATAATATAATTTTACACAACACTTTACTTTTTTTAAGAATTATGTCATCCCAAAGCTGAAAACACTCCTCGTATCATTATTTTAATAATATAATTTTACACAACATTTTAATTTTTTTAAGAATTATATCATCCCAAAGCTGAAAACACCCCTCGTATCATTATTTTAATAATATAATTTTACACCACACTTTATTTTTTTTAAGAATTATATCATCCCAAAGCTGAAAACACCCCTCGAGATGGAGGAATTATTAAAAAAAAAAAAAAGTTATTGCGGACGTCCGCAAATTTCACCAATAAACTTCATCCCTTCCAAATCTCAGTTTCTCTTTGGGTGCACAGGCGGCGCTGGGCATGGTTTAAGTCTCACCCACCCCACCACCATATATACATCTTCATAGTGGAGGTCCCAAAAGCTCAGAGCGCCACTTTGCTACTTCAGCTCCCCGGGACGGAATACAAGTGGCGTTGCGATTTCGTGTAATTTCTCGTCCTCCTCCCGATTTTTATGTGTTTTTGAAACTGTTTTAGCGCCTCTTTGCGTAACCCACTTTTATTTTTCAAAAACTAGTTTCGGAACCCTTGTAAATTGTATTCTGCAGTTTGGTTTTGATTTAATCGTTACCTGTTTGGGTCGGTGATTAACTGGCCTGCATTTTGCTGGAGTTTTTCACCTCTTCTACAAATTTGGTGTTATTAATTTTTTTGCATGTTCGTTCTTTAGGAAAGCAGTCCAAACCTTTGGATGGGATTAATTTTGGATATATCTGTTTCTTATAAGTATTGAGGATGAACTTATATACTCAATAATTCAATTAAAAATCTTAGGTACGCTCCTGGTGTAGAAAATATTAATGACTGTTTGTATGTGTTTTTTCACACCATCTATTAGGTCAAGCATCAATATGGCAGTAAACAGAGATGCAGCAAAACAATTGCCCCACTTTTTGGAATATCAAAACACTGCTACTCTGTTGAAATACTAAAAGAGAATGCATATGGAGATCTCTCTAGTTATGTATGCCTATATGTCATTTAATTTATTATCACCTAACTACTTGTTCCTTTCATGATCTCCCATTGATGGGTATTATCTTGCATCCCATATTTTTAAGTCACTCCATTTTCAGTCAAAATTCCCATCCCCTTGTGTGATTTCAGTTTCCATCCAATGGATAGGTACATTAAAGAGCAGGCCACAGTCCGTTTAGAGGGATGATGAAGTCTGCTGCTGGATATACTTTGTTTGCTTCTTTAACTCCTGTTTATTCTGTTCTCCTGAAAAACCCAGGCAGATCATTTTTGAATATTAGTTCTACAAATCTTACCAAATCAAGGAAACTGCTTCACTGCCATCAGAAGCGCCAGTTTTACAAAGAGGACATAATGGTTACCACCCGCTACCCTCCCCCATGGTTCAGGTTGTATATTCCGAGTCAATTTTTTCAAGAGAGTTGATTGGCTCCAATATCTTTTTAACTGATATATTTTATATGCAGTATTGCACCAATGATGGACTACACGGACAACCATTATAGAACTTTGGCTCGTATCATAACAAAGCATGCTTGGCTCTATACAGAAATGATTGCTGCAGAAACAATTGTATTTCAGAAGGGGGATTTGGTAATATTCTATCCTAAATTAGCATGCACATCTATGAAGTGTCAAACATTTAATGTTTACTACACGTTTGTTTAGTTAGTGACAATGTAGCCTCCCCTTCAAACATTTCTTCTAATAGTTTTTAACAATTCCTATTTGAGAGATTCCAATGGAACAAGTTGTATCTTATAAAAGCAGTTAATGTATCTTGCACAGAATTTAACTGATTTGGTTGGTTATGTTTGTGGGATCTATATATTTCTTTGTCTTCACATCTGATAATATATATGTTCTCTATGACTACCAGGATAGGTTCTTGGCATTTGGTCCAGATCAACATCCTATAGTGCTTCAAATTGGGGGAAGTGACTTAGATAATATTGCTAAAGCAACTCAACTTGCAAACCCTTATGGCTATGATGAGATAAATTTCAAGTTTGTTTTCTGATATAGAATTTATTTAGATCTCTTTCTCGAACTTCTCCTCATTTTTACTCAACCAAGATGTTTTTGACAGCTGTGGTTGTCCAAGTCCTAAGGTTGCTGGAAAAGGCTGTTTTGGGGCTCGTCTAATGCTTGACCCAAAGGTCTGTCTAATGACAGTTCACTAATTTTACGTTATACTTACCAGAAAGAGTTCTGATATACCGATATTGTCTTTCACAAGGGAAGTTTGTTGCTGATGCAATGTCAGTGATCTCTGCAAATACAAATGTTCCTGTTAGTGTCAAATGCCGAATCGGTGTTGATAACCATGATTCATATAATGAGCTGTGTAAGTTCTTCCATTGTTTTCTTAGGAGGGAGTAGTACAATGTTATTCTTTTGAAAGGTATTCTTGCTCAGACATCGAAAATAAGATATGCCCTCTCTTTTGGATTTTTTTATTGCTGCAGTAAATATTTTATCAAGTGACAGATTTTATCTTTCCAGTATCCCTGAAAAATGTTTTTGGCTTATTTGGTTCCACATATATTATCTGGTGGTGAACTTTATTACGTGTTTGTTTTGTGATTCTGAAAGCTTAATCAGCCATATTTGTGTTGTGGGGTTTATATTGGTGTCACATTTTATTGGAGTAACAACTTGCCAGTAACAACCCTGCAGTGCCTTTTAGTATTCAAAAGAGCCATCTGCTTATCTGTGACCTTTACCATGGAGTTTACATTCATGGATACTGAAACCTTATTTTATGTTGCACTTTGGCTATTGTAAGACTTAGCTGAAGTGGTTATATATATATATAACTTTATGATCTTAAGCCATTTCTTTGACTATATAACTTTTACCATTTCTTGCATTTACTGGATATGTGAGTACATAGCATTGACTACAAGTTCATGCATGGTGCTTTTTCTGTGTATAGATGGTTATGTTCAAATTAATTTAACTCCTTACGATTCAATTGTTTGGTTACTTTGTATGATTCTGTATCTTACCAATTTTTAGTAATTGCTTTGGCCTGTATATGGATTCTTTGAGTTAGGTATTGCGTCAGTGACTAGCCATGTGTGTTTCTGTGCAGGTGATTTCATATATAAGGTTTCATCTCAATCACCAACAAAGCATTTCATAATACACTCCAGAAAGGCATTACTTAATGGACTTAGCCCCAAAGAGAATAGATCAATCCCCCCTTTAAAGTATGCATTTATATGGCATTTCAATTATCTATGACCTGTTAGTTTTTTGCGTTTCTTAATCAGCAAACCTATGTTGTGTCTGGTTGAAAATTAAAATTTTGCAGATACGAGTACTTCTATGCCCTTGTGCGGGATTTTCCTGATTTGCGGTTTACCATCAATGGAGGTATAAATGCTATCGATGAGGTAATTTGAAGTTCGCATTCTATTATCCTTCATGCAACTTTAGAAGGACTAGAGGAATAAGTTAGGAAAGCAAAATAATACTAGGTAGTGCAAATAACTATGAAAGTAGTTTGTGCAGCAAAATGCAAAGCTGTAACAAAAAGTCTTGTTTCTCAATGTTACGTCTTCTGAGATTCATTTAAATATGAATTTTTTAAATCCTTGCTTGATTAACATGGATAGGAACTCAAAACTCAATGTGCTGTATCAATTTATCAACCTAATAAACAGTGTTCTCTTCCTTGTTATTTGATTTTTGATATTGCAATATCTAGGTGAATGCAGCACTACAAGAAGGAGCAGACGGGGTTATGGTTGGGCGTGCAGCTTACCATAAGTATGTACTATGAACTTTTCACGTTATCATTTCAGTGTCTGTTTCCTTGTATTTAGTTCACATATGGATTGATATTGATGTTATAGTCCGTGTACGAAGAACTTTTTAGTGGTGATAATCTCAACTTTGCTGATCGTTACAAACTTGGAGAAATGGCTTCAAAATACCTAGCTAGGGTGCTATATAACATGTATTTTTCCTTTGGGCTAGGTCCAATCTTGTTTTGTTCTTTAAGAGATTGCAGAAAACAAGATTGCAAAACACTGATGGGGTTCTTTTTTCAATGGGCCATCATTATTGTCAGTTGGATTATTTATGCTACTAGTGTTAGTGAGAGCATCTTGTAATGAGACTTTTTTACTAGCTGTCTTAATTAAAACATTTCGGAATTTACTATCTTCGATACTTGATATCTTTTAAGAATTTCTGTTCTATGGACGTCCAGCTGCTCAAAGTTTGTATGACTTGCAAATTGCAAGTGTTCCACCATTATAGATTTCTTGTTTGGTATAATCATTAGATAAAGCCCAATATCACGGTGTAAGCGATGGTGAAGGGAGATCAACCAGGTCCTATAGTAATATTAAGATGTAAAGAGAGAACTCATTGATCAATTGTGTATATCAGATGTCATGTATAAGGAATATGTGAGGGGAAAGAAAATTACCCGAGTATTCTGCAAACTGTAACGAGGTACAAACAATTCTGGAGCCAAACAAGTAGTATGACTTAAGTACTTTGAGTATCATGTGAGATGATGCGTACCTAATCCACTATTGATGTTTAAGAAGTTATTTCATGGTTCAATGAAGTATCAATTAAGATACAAAGGTATAAATTGAAGGATGGCATTCCAATTAGAACATGGTCAGGTAACCAAAAGGGAATCTGATGGTAGCAGAAGCATTCTGTTGATTATAAAGTTTGTTTTGGATGACTAGAGCAAATATTTGACTTTCTGTGTTACCGGTTCTTTTTTTATGAATTTTGACACTGTCTCTTGGAGACAAAATTCTTCCCATCTGCTGTTAAGTCTCAGGCCATGTGCATTTTCCTCAAGGGTAATTGAATGTCAACTGCTTCATTTTTATTAGAGTAATCTGAGAGTACTCAAGTAATTATTAGTTTATGTGTTCTTTTAACCTACTTTGACAAGTTGACTGAAAGCCATATTTATCTTTCTTCCAGTCCATGGAATCTTTTGGGGCATGTTGACAGTGCAGTATATGGTGCACCTCCTAACACTCTAACTCGGCGACAGGTTGGTCAGCTAGCTTGATATTATCCTTAACATGGTTAAAAATGCCTATTTGTTAGCATCATATATTCATATTTCTGTACAGGTCCTTGAGAAGTACAAGGTGTATTGTGAACAAGTCTTTGGACTGTATGGACCTAAACCAAATATTCGTGAGCTTATAAAAGTATGGATACTGTCCTTTTACTTTCATAAAGATTTAGGTGTCTCTATTGATTGAACGAGTGCAATACTAAGCATTGCAAAATTGCAATATTGTTACTCAATTTAGCTTGTTGATGCTTAACATTTGATCTCATGATGGTTATAGTTCTTAACTGTGTATTAGAAGCCAGAGTTGGTCTTTATTATTTTAACAGTTGTTCAAGTATGAGTAACTGAAACTTATGGGTGCAGCCTCTGCTCGGTTTTTTCCATTCGGAGCCTGGAAATGGTCTGTGGAAACGCAAGGCTGATGCTGCTTTTCAGAATTTCACGGTAGGTTATTTTTCTTTTTTATCAAATATTTTTTTTCTCAAATTGCATATTAAGTTCCATCAAAATAGCATTGTGTCATGTAAACGATGATTGATCTAGCTCCGGATGAAATATATAAGGTTGATAAACTGAAAAAGGAAAAAAAATAAAAATGAAGTCTAGATTTGTAAAGATTTCTGCAGCTGCATCTTTACACAGATTTTCCAAACTTGCAGACGGTCAAATCATTTTTTGAGGAGACTCTGGTGGCTATTCCCGATTCAGTCCTGGATTCACCCCTTACTGCAGCACCTATAGGTTTCTCCGACGTTTTTGCTGATGCCAAGACTGTGCTACCTCCCCCATACACAGTGAGAGAAGAAGAGCTGTTGTATGCATAGCTTTACGCAGAATTTTTATTCCCATTTTAATTTGTCCAACATAGAGAGAAAAAAAAAACAGCAGATTAATCCCATGTTTGTAGTAGAGAATTATTTGTATACAACCACAGTAGCTGTTTGCGTTGGTCTTTATTACTCCTAGTTAGTTGGCTGCGTTGATTCTTTGCAAATTGCACCCACCATGTTTCCTGGAATGTGAGATTTACTATGCAATTTACTTTTCTTGTGCCTGCCTTAGTTTCAGACGCTAAAATAGTTCAGCTTGATAACTTGCCTAATCAGAAGCTCTACTCGATGAAGGGTAGAAGTTCACGACCTTCTAATGTTGTCGACTTGTTGTGTATTGTGCTTGGATTCAAGCTCCGCTTGATTAAA
This sequence comes from Prunella vulgaris, assembly GCA_026898435.1. NCBI lineage: Eukaryota > Viridiplantae > Streptophyta > Magnoliopsida > Lamiales > Lamiaceae > Prunella > Prunella vulgaris. The sequence goes on along the minus strand of JAPKLY010000023.1, from coordinate 1,830,515 downwards.
TTCGTGTGGATTTGGGTATACATTTCTTTAGTCGAAGTAGCTTGCGAGTCGGTTTCAACTCACTGCTCCTAAGAATCCAAACAATAACCTAATAACAATTTAAGAAGTATAAGAGAGGGTTTTGTCTAATGAATGTTGTGAAGGAAAAAATGCAGTTGAAAATTCAAGAAAAAAAAATGTGTTCCGTTGCCGGGACTTGAACCCGGGTCTCTCGGGTGAGAGCCGAGTATCCTGACCAACTAGACTACAACGGATTTGTTAGTTGATCCATCTTTAAATAATATATTCTAAATCATTCTAATTTACTCCCGCCAACCAAAGTTAGTTTATTGTTGCAGACAAGTGTAATAATGATAATTGTTTATTAATATTAGACGAGATAAAATAGAGTTTTTTTTTTTCCCAAGTGGAGCAAAAGTTTTAAAATGGTTCTTTGGCACATAAAAAAAAAAGAGCAGTTATTTAGTTGTGAATGTATTTAAATTTTAATATTCAAAGTTCAAACGTGAAATTACAAAAACAAAATACTCCTTTCTTCTCAATTTTTCATTTACACTTATTTTATTTGAATATTCCAAATTTTTTTTTATGCACCTTGTTGTGGTACGTATATTCTTAAGTATGGGCCACAGTCCATAAATGATAGGACGAAATCCAAACCTAATATGATATAAATGAATTTTTTCTTTACTTTATCTATTATTTCAATATAATACTAATTTTTATTAAATCTCGCGCCATTTCACAAATGGAAAAAAGATTGATGGATGAAGGAAGTATTTCTTATTTTATTATTTAATTGACACTCATATAATCTTTTTTCTTTGGATCGATGTGTTATTCCAAATATAAAAGTTGTTCCAAAATAAAGAAAATATTGTTTAATTTTACACTTATATATTTTATTTTTCTTAATTCATATGTCATTTTCAATATAAAAGTAGTTCCTAAAAGAAGAGAGAAGATAACATCACAACACACATCGCGTGGAGAAATTTCAAAACAAAGCAACCCAAATTGGACCCCATACATGGCTCAGCTTCACGTGGGAAGGATGTAGATTCATTTTTTGCCGAGTCATTAATGTTGTAGCTACCTAATTCCAATTTGACGGTTATAGTTGATGTGTACACATGCATCAGCTCAATTATACTACCTCCGTCCACGAAAAATACGCTTAAATATTTGTACGTGATTTAATGCAATATGTCGAAAGATATTACAGGATATTGTGAGATCCGATATGAATAAAAAGAATATTTATGGGATATTGTAAGATCCGATATGAATAAAGAGAATATTTATGGAAAATATGTCATATGTACTTTTCAAAGATATTCTCTTTATTCATATCAAACCTCACAATATCCCGTAACACCTTCTGACATTTCATTAAATCACGTACAAATATCTGAGCCTATTTTTCGTGGACGGTGGAGTATATACATATATATACAGAACACAAATAAGTGTTAGAAAAGTAATTATAAACAGGCTCATCACAATAAATTGTTGTATAGTATAATGAAATTGTTCTATAATATAATAAAATTTTGGACCTATTAATTTGTAATTAATTTGTATTTTTCCACTTAATTGTATGATAAGCTCAAAAGGTGTCTGGATTCTAATTTTTCCCATATACATTGAACCCCACCCTAACCCTAATTAATTGAACATTAATGTCTAGTCATATATATATATATATATAAATATGCAGCTCTTCTCTTTAACTGATTCAAATGTGTGTATGCATACGTCTATCATAAATACATATAGTTGCCATCCTATTTAATTCAACCTTGTAGGTGATTGGTTGTAAGAAAGAGAGGAAAACATTGTTAAGAAACTGGGCATGAATCGTGCCCTCAATAACTAGTTTAGAATGCGAAAATTATAAAATGTTTCATAAAACTGATACTATTTACAAATTGATTCTGTATAAATAAAAAATATGTTTATGTGCATAATTTTTTTTTTTTGTTGTAAGTATAACCATATTTTTGAACCAATATACAAATGTCCTGATCGAAATCTCTAGTTACCCAACTCTATTGCCTAGTCACCTTATTTTTAGAGACCTGTGCTCTGTCACTTATCAACTGCATTATATGGAGAATTTGGGGAGACCCAACAAGTATCTAATGTGTGAGGGTGTGGAATTACATCACCATGGTTTGATTCCAGGACGTGTAGGCGACAGGGCGGGCGCGAGCCTACACTCTCTGATATATGAAAGAATTCAATCTCATTTAAAAATTTCGACGACCGTCAAGCGTCATTTGCACCCTTGCAAATAATAAAATGCAAACACTTTTACGTAAATTTGCACGAGTAAGAGATATGTGCATCGCTCAACCCCATCCTATATACATAAATTTTAGATTCTTTTTTAATCCCTCTACAAGCTTATGTGGGAGTGACTATATCTCTTTCACTTCATTTTCTCGTTCACTCTCTCCTAGTGAATAATCTTCACTTTTGTCAACTTTTCATGACAAAAAGAATCTCGTCTCATTTAAAAATCAAAATTTGTAAAAGAGTATAAAATTAATTAATTTATTTAATTTTTCTAACACAAACACAATGGAAGAATGCTATACTCAAAAGAGCGTTGATTCATCATCATTGTTTTCTTCGACCTTCTATATTTTCTGATTTGTAGTGATTTTTCTAATTTATTTGATGAACAGTTGTTAAAGTTTGGACACATGATATATTCATCTTCATTGTTATTAATATTTAGATCTCACTTCTTTATTTTTTTGTAATTTTCATCAATTGTTAAATTTTTACAAAAAATTATTTGAGATGGACAAATATTACAATTTAATTAGCTGACCTAAGACAATATAATAATTGTGTAAATATATATAATCATACACAAAATTTGTACAATACATAACGAGTCTATCTAATAATAACATCATTTAAAAATAATAATAATAATTTACTATTAGATAATAAATTTGCACGAGTAAGAGATATGTGCATCGCTCAATCCTATCCCACATACATAAATTTTAGCCTCTTTTATAATCCCTGTTGAAGCTTATGTGGGAGTGACGATTTCTCGTTCAATTTCTTCATTTTCTCGTTCACTCTCTCCCAGTGAATAATCTTCACTTTGGTAAACTTTCGATGACAAATTGGAAGAAGTCTGTCTCTTTTAAAAATCAAAATTTGTAGAAGAGTATAATTTTTTTTTTTTTTTGAGCAGTAAATGAAATTTATTCATAAAAATTGGAGGATAAGGGGTCCTCTAACCCTTACAAATAACTAGTTGGCAATGACCTTTAAACTTACAATTTTAACAAATGTCTAACCTGCATCATCTACTGCACACCACCTGAGATTTAAAAACCAAACGCTAATCGAAACATTGCCCTTGCACATTCTTGAAAGCGTTCGGTACAATATGATTAAACAAGAATTAATTTCTCATTTTCCATATAGACCAAACAATACAAATCCATAAACTAGACCCCAACTTCCTCAAGGAATTCCACTCCCAAACATATCCTCATGTTGAAGAAAGTGAAGAATAGAGTTATTATGAGCCACCATTGTGATATTGAGCCACTTATAACATAGAGACCAAAATTGTTGAGCAAACTTACATTTGAAGAATAGGTGAGAAACACTTTCCTCTTCCTCTCCACATAAGATGCAAGTTGTGTCCTCGCCCACTTGAATGATATCTCTTCTTTTGAGATTGTCCTTAATGTTGGAAGAATTTGTTAATTGGTGTAATTATGTGGCTGATTATACTGAGAATTCTTCCAAACAATAGCTAGAATTGTGTTTGTGGATTAAGATAATAGAGAGAGAAAGTAGAGAGATAAATTGTTTTGTATTATGTTGCATAGAGAGAGAAAATGTTTACAAGAGACCTATTTATAGGTATGCATGTCATAAGGTGACACTTAATAAGCTTATTTAGCTTAATATGCAGACAAGTGTCCCTAGCACTTGTCGTCATGCCCACTATTATGTCATAAATACATTGCTATGACCTACTACATCACTATTAGCTTTTTGCATAACCATTGGTTTTACTCCGGACTGAGCGAGCTCCTTAGCGAGCTCCTTTGTCTTGGGCTACTCCGAGATGTGATGTCTATAGTAGGATTGGTCTCTTGCTTCTTGCACCAGGCGAGCTACAGAGTGAGCTACCTGCGAGCTTCTTCACTCTCTGTTGTGTCGACCAGTCAGAGGATGATGTCGTGGCTTCGGCTACCTGGGCGAGCTATGACAAACTACTGGGTGAGCTTTCTTTCTCCTCATAACGTAGACTGGTCAAAGGATGATGACATGTCTTCGGCCATCTAGGCGAGCTACTCACGAGCTAGGGCGAACTACCCTGCCTTGGGTTTAAGATTAAACTAATTCACCTAGAGTAACTCGCTTCAGTTCGCCTATCAATACTTAATAGCCAATTTTTGCTTAAGCACTTTCCATGCAATAATTTGAAATCTCCTCGGAGCCACATTCTCCCACACTCTCTTGAAAGCCATCTTCTTTTTTAAATCTACTTCCGCAATGGATTCCCTAACCAATAGCTTGTAAGCGATCTTGGTTGAGAAGAGGCCATTTTTTGTGTGTATCCATCTCCAACAGTCAATGTCATTTTGTTGTAAAGTACACCTGTTAAGACAATTTAGCAAATCATTATATAAATTCATCTCTCTTTCTCTTAGATCTCTCCTCCATCTCAAATCCGAAACCCATCGCCCTTCAAGCCACCTACCCATTTCACTCACACGGGCCTCCCAATTTTCACAAATTCAAAACAACCTATTATACTCCCTCGGTCTCGGGTCTTTTTTCCAAAAGACCTAGGCACATGGATTAAGAAAAAAGTAGAGTATGTGAGTGTGAAGTTAATTAATAAAATATAAAAAGTGTACTTTATTGACTTTTGTTAATGTAAATTATTTCCTTTTTAAGGTAGGAAAAAAGAGTTAGGACGTCCCAAAATGGAAAAAGTGGAAAAAGAGTTGGGATGGAGGGAGTGTTTAACACTCAAAATCTCTTCCCCCACCCACCAATCCGACCAAAACAACGTGTTTGAGCCATTACCCACCACACTCAACAACTCCCTCTTCATCCCTCTCTCTTCTACCCTATTTACAAATTTCCTTACACCATCCTAATGCCGTACGAAGTATCCTTGCCCCTCTCTTCCTCTCACTATTTGAAAACACCGCCCCCTCTCTAAACACCTCTATACCTTCATAACTAGACTTGATGATTCGTACCCATAATCTATTTGTTTCGCTTAAAAAACGCCACACCCACTTTCCCAATAGAACCTTATTAAAAACTCTCAAGTCGCGAATACCCAACCCCTCATAAATCTTGTCCCTGCAAATTTCCTGCCAACTAACCCAAGGAGTTGTCGTCCTATTCTTACACCCTCCCTAATGAAAGTTCCTTTGTAGTTGGATAATAGTTCTCAGATTTTTTTTAGGTAATTTATAAAAAGACAAACAGTAGATTGGGATGACAGACAAAATAGATTGAACGATTTTAGCTCTTCCTCCCAAGGACAATATCTTATCATTCCAAAATTTCTCAATCAAATTCGACCACACGCACAATGATTTGCGTTGATGCCCACATTGAGGCCAAGATACGAGAATGGAGGTTGCCCGATAGCACAACCAAGTCTCAATGCCATATGCTCCAAACGACAATAATCCACGTTGACCCCCCAAAATGCAACTTTTATCAAAATTCACTTTAAAATCGGACATGATTTCATAATTTCTCAGCAAAAAATTTTAAGGTAGAAATATTTCTCTCATTACCGGAACAAATGAAAATTGTATCATCAGCATATTACAAGTGAGAGAGAGTGACCTTGTTTGTACCCACATATGCCGGCTCCAGAGCCCCAATCTTGACTGCTTTAGCCACGAGCAAACTCAAACCCTCCGCCGCAATAAGAAAATGAAAAGGAGACAAAGGATCACCTTGTCTCAATCCCCTACCCAAACTGAAATTACCCGATGGGCTGCCATTAACCAAACCCGATTCCAAAGCAGTAGATAGACACTCCATAATCCATTTCACTCATTTTTCACAAAAATTTAGAGTATAAAATTAATTTCTTAATTTAAGTCTAACACAAACACAACGGAAGCATGCTATCCTCATAATCTTCAATTATTGTATACACAAAAGAGCGTTGATTCATCATCGTTGTTTTCTTCGACCTTCTACATTTTCTGATTTGTAGTGATTTTCTAATTTATTTGTTGAATAATTGTTAAAATTTGGACACATATATTCATCTTCATTGTGTTGATGGGCGAACTACTCAAGGATAATTATGGAGTTAATTAGTCTAAGGCTAGGAAGGTCGCCAATACACCTAAAAGAGCTAGGGCATTGACCTCGGCCGAGGTCTACATAGAGAGACTTGCCTTGCAAGGATGGGAGCTCGCCGAGGTACTTGGCCATACCTGGGAGAGAAGGTCGGCAGAGGAGCTCGCCGAAATCAAGGGGACCGAATCCAAGCCTACCTCTACAAGGCTCAGGAAGCACATGAGGCGCTGAAGCTCGCCCTGAAGCTCGCCCAGTGTGAGGGACCAGGGCCACGAGTGTTTAAATAGAATATGAATGTAGTAGGACGAGCCATTGTAAAAGGGTGCATGGTGAGGGACCAAGGCGGGGGTTATGAACCTTCGTCAACACCGGAAGCCATATAGGCTCGTAAGGTGCTACCTCACACTTGCACACCTATAAATAAGGTCTCTCTTGTAACTATTACACAATTCAATACAACTTAATCATAATACAACATTTACTTTCTCTCTCTAAACTCTCCACTTTCTCTCCCTATATTATCTATCCAAGAACACAAATCTTGGATTATTGTTTGATAGGATTAATATCTCATAAAGCCACATAAACAAACACGATTAGTAAATTCTATCAACAATTTGGCGCTAGAAGAAGGGGCTCATGAACCAAAAAATTTGAGAGTGAGAGATTAGGGTTTGTTTGAAGATTTGAAGATTTGAAGGTGTTCTTAACCAAGACTCAAGAACACTTGAAGATACACACATATTTTCACTCCTTAAACAAAAAACCCAGATTTCTGGGCAAAAACCCGGATTTCCGGATCCATAATTTCTGCCCAAAAGGTTTTCAAATGCACACGTGTACACGAATAAACCAGATTTTGGACAATTCATTACACGTAAAGCTAGATAAAAACCTGTGCAAACACGCCCAAGCTGGAAGATCATAACCTCGGCGACCTACCCCGGCAACCTCGGCGAGCTACCCCCTTCAAAACCCTAAAATGGCTAAGGAACAAACCTCGGCGAACACTCAGAGGTGGAAGGAGGGGAATCAGGACCAGGTTGAAGGGGAGACCTCGCGCCGAGCTCCTCAGAAGAACACCGCTCCGCGAGTTGTAGTGACTCAGGAGGATTTAAGCCCCGCCCTGAGGGACCTCGCCAACAATCCCGACGAGCTCCAACGCACCATTGTAACCCTGCAAAGGTTGCAACAAAGGCAGCTCGATGAGCTCGCCCTGGTACCCCAACGAGCTCCAGCCACCGAGGCCAGGGAACAGACGAGGCCCACTCAGGGCACCCAGACTCGGGGCCAGTACAGCGACCTCCCTTCTGAGTAGGAGACGAGCTCCGCCCAAGCTTGCCAACACAGGGAGCATACTGGGAAGGCCAAGGTGGTGGAGGAGCCAGCTACGCAGGCTTGGCGAACTTCAGCCTACACCGAGGCATCCGCCACTCACCAGTCACTGAGGAGGGAGGTCCTCCAGGGCAGGTTGGGGCCGAGAGGTGAGGAGAACAAACGAACGGCGGCCCCGGCTACATCCCAGAGGGGAGAGTCGGACCTACAGCCTCGCAGGTCCACCTACGACCGACTACGGAGGCCCGCGACCGATAGATTGGGCCCATATGGTGGGCGCCAGTTCCGACCCACCACAGAGGGGTCACCCCAGAGTGAGGCACCTCGAGGGCGTGCGTCCACGAGACGCACGACCTTCGAGCAACCTCCGCCGGAGGTGGCCCACGACGATGAGCTGACCACACTGAAAAAGGCCATCGAAATACTACAACAGCAAGTAGCAGCCAAGTTCGGCAGGCCCGATGCCACCACTCTCCCCGTATCTCCATTGGCGCCTACCATCCTCCGAGTACCGGTCCAAAAGAAGATCCACTTCCCGGTGATGTCTGCATACGAGGGCGAATCCGACCCGAAGGTCCACCTGGCCAAGTATGCAGACTACATGATCTCGGTGGGCGCCACCGACTCTACTCAGTGCCAGAATTTCCCGCTGACCCTTGGGGACCGAGCCCACCGCTGGTTCTCATCACTCGCCCTAGGGTCAATCCACTCATTCGGCCAACTCTTACGGGAGTTCTTGACCCACTTCTCTGGGTTTGGGTCCTACCTTACCCAGAAGCACCGTCTCGCCAACATCCACCAAGGCGAGAATGAGATCGACCAGCAGTACCTGGAGAGGTTCGACAAGATACTGCTGGAAGGCGAACCGATGAGCGAGGACACCAAAGTCATCGCGGTGATGGCCGGACTCCGAAAGGGGATCGACCTCTGGAAGGAAATGCACCTCGTATGTCTGAACACTTACACTGAATTCCGCCACAAGGTGGGGGTGTTCGTGGCCATGCAGAAGGCCCTCCAGAAAGAGGTCGGTGCCTCCAAGGAGAGGAAGCCCTACAGGAAGAAGTCCGGGGGCACATACAAGGCTCCCCGAAACTTGAAAGCTTTTTGTGATGGGGACAAATTCAAAGAAAAGCTCAACCAAGTACTCACCGTCTCCGTCGACCACTTCTTTACTGTGGTCAAAGACAAAGACTTGTTAGAAGAGCCGAGGAAAATTCGCCAGGACCGCACGAAGCTCAACCCCAACAAGTATTGTGCCTATCACCAGTCGATTGGCCACTTCACCAGCGAATGCCGAGACCTCCTCAAACAACTCTGGAAATTCTATGAGGATAGGAAGCTGGCTGACTTCGTGAAAAAGACACCGACGAAGAGATCCAGGTTCGAGAGTAGGGAAGCCCCCGATGACGAAGAAGAGGACGCGGGCCAATGCGGTCCTCAAAACAGGCGGAGGGCACCTCCCCAACCTCAACAAACCTGGAGCCGACTCGAGAACTCTTGGTTCTCGAAGAAGAAATTGGAGCTGCCGGAGGTCTCCAGGACGGGGGATCCTCCATTTCCAGGAGAAAAAGAAAGGCCGAGATCCAGGCCATAAACCAAGTCCAGGAAGGCAGCTCCAGCTCCAGGACCGTCGCATAACTCACTGATGAGCTAACATTCTCCTCGGTGGACCTGGAGGGGGTACTGACGCCCCACAACGACTCGTTGGTGATAATCGCCAACATCATGAACGTCCGAGTTCACAGGCTACTTGTGGACACCGGCGCTTTCACCAACATTCTCTTCAAATCCACCTTAGATGCCTTAGGTGATTTTGAGTCGTATTTAGAACCTAGCAATGCTAGGATAGTGGGGTTCGGAGAAGCTATAACCGTCCCCCTATGTAGTATCAGGTTGAGCATCCTGCTTGTATCGGCTGAGAACCCAGAGAGAAGGCTGACTAGGTTAGTAGATTTCCTAGTTGTCGACCAGCAGTCCTCCTACAATGGGTTCCTTGGCCGCCCCTTTATCAATGAATTCAAAGTGGCGTGTTCGACCTACTACTACTGTCTAAAATTCCCAACTCCGAAAGGTGCCGGAACTATAAAAGGTGACCAGAAAAAGGCCCGAGAGTGCTTACTCCAAATTAAAGATAGCCGAGCTAGGAAAGCCGTGACGCAGGTCCAGGTCCTTGAGGAAGAAACCCAAATCCCAGCGGATGAGCCAAACATCCTAGACGTCATCTCAACAGAGACCGAGATGATGTAGGTAGACGATCCGCCGGAATCTGACCAAGTGTCGGGACCTGCGCAAGAGGCACAATAGGCACCAACGGAGGTGGGGGAAGCCCAAGTGCAGGAACCTGCGCAGAGTTCACCACCTGCGCCCATGAAAGTGGTTGGTGGAGTCCAAGAGGGGGGACCTGCGGGAGGTCAAGGACCGGTGCTAATGGACGTTGACCCTACTCCCCAAGTTACATGACCTCTCCTAATTGACGAACCCCCGGAGGTATTGGCAGTCGAGGAACCCGTCCAAGTTGAAAGCCAAGCTGATGATCTCGAACCACGCCTAGGTCACGAACCTGCACAGATGTCACAAGAGGAGTGGGATGAGTTCATCAGCGACCCTAGGTGGAAAAATCAAAAGAGGAAGGCCACCCCCATGGAAGAATTGACGGCACTCCCGGTAGACCCAGAAAGGGACTTAGAACTCTTCATAGGTTCTGAGTTACCTGAACCGTACCGGTCGAGGATGGAGCTATTTTTGATGTCCAACTTGGACGTGTTTACCTGGTCTCATGAAGACATGACGGGAATCCCGTTGGAACATGCATGTCACCGACTCAACATAGATCCGACGAGGAGACCCGTGCGCCAAAAGCGGAGGAAGTATGGACCAGACAAGTACGCAACTTTAACAACCGAAGTGGGAAAGCTGTTAGACAACAAGCTGATCAAGGAAGCCTTGTGTCCACAGTGGGTCGTAAACCCCGTCCTGGTCAAAAAGCACAATGGGACGTGGAGGCTGTGTATCGACTTCACGGACCTGAACAAAGCATGCCCGAAGGACAACCTCCCATTACCCCACATTGACCAGCTTGTAGATAGCACCGCTGGCCATGAAATGATGACCTTCATGGACACGTTCACAGGCTATCACCAGATAGCGTTGCACCCGGATGACTAGGAACATACGACATTCTACATCAACAAAAACATGTATTGCTGGGAAAGGATGTCGTTCGGACTTATCAACGCCGGAGCGACCTACCAAAGATTGGTGAATAAAATGTTCGACCAACACATTGGTGAGTCTATGGAGGTGTACGTGGATGACATAGTTGTCAAGAGTTTGAGGAAGGAGGATCACCTCGACCACCTCAAGCAAACCTTCGACATACTGCGCCACTACAACATGAAACTGAACCCCAAAAAGACCAGTTTTGGCATACACTCAGGAAAGTTCCTAGGTCACCTGGTTAGCCAATGAGGAATAGAGGTCAACCCAACGCAGGTCCAGTGCATAATCGAGATGGGTGTGCCCGATTCCGTGCAAAAAATCCAAAGGTTGACCGGGTGCATGGCAGCCCTGAACAGGTTCATCTCCAGGTCCGGTGATCAGAATCCCCCATTTTTCAAGGCAATCAAGGCGAACACACGCATGTACAAGGAGGCGGCCAAAGCCAACAAGCTGCACCTTAAAAACCACTTCGTGTGGACAGCCGAATGCCAACGAGCTTTCGAAGACATTAAAGCATACTTGGCAGATACACAGGTCCTATCAAAGCCAATACCTGGGGAGAGGTTGTACCTCTACCTTGCTGCGTCAGAGGTTGCCATTAGCTCTGTCCTGATCCGAGAAGAGGCAAAAACACACCTACCAGTGTACTACATAAGCCAAGTCTTACACGAAGCTGAGTTGAGGTATACCCCGACGGAGAAGCAAGCTTATGCATTGGTGATGAGTGTTAGAAAATTGAGGTCCTACTTCTTCGACCATCCAGTGGAGGTGTTAACAACATTCCCACTAAGGCAAATACTACAACGGTCGGACACTGCAGGACGCTTGTTGAAATGGTCACTGGAGGTTAGCCAATACGGTATAACCTACGCACCCTGAACAACGATCAAGGGACAAGTACTCGCCGATTTTATCATCGAGCTGACTTACCCGTAAGATCCAACGAGGGGGCGTATAGCTCCGTGGCACCTCTACGTGGACGGATCATCGACTAGCACAGCAGCAGGAGCCGGGGTAGTTTTGATCAGCCCGGATAGACAAGTCTTCATCTCCGCCATCCGGTTTGACTTCTGAGCAACCAACAACGAGGCTGAGTACGAAGTTTTGATAGCCGGACTTAGGTTATCATTAGCAGTGGGGGCAACCAATCTTCAAGTTTTCGGAGATTTCCAGCTAATAATATCCCAAGTCCGGGGGGAGTACGAGGCAAAAGACCAATAGATGATGACCTACCAGAAGATAGCCGTGCATCTGATCTCGATGTTTACACAGGTTTACATCAATCAGATACCGCGACTAGAAAACACACAAGCAGATGCCCTAGCCCGACTAGCTACCAGTAACGGTGAAGCCGAGGTCACGGAGGTTGTAGTCACCAAGCTGAAGAACCCCTCAACGTCCGATTACAAAGTAAATCAGACCTCGAGTGGGGGGCAGGAAGATAGCAAAGATTGGCACACTCTGATCCAAAAATACTTAGAGAACGGAGCAACCCCCAGAAGATACTTGGGAAGCTAGTCGGGTTGTGAAGCAGACTGCCAGATATACGTTGGTGGATGGCCAACTCTACAAACGTGGATTCTCTCTATCCCTAATTAAATTCTTATCTAAGAAGCAAGGGTTCGAGGTGTTAGAAGAAATTCACGAAGGGATTTGCAGAAGTCACGCTGGGGGGCAAGCCTTGGCATACAGACGATCAGACAAGGGTACTATTGGCCCACTCTTCGCAAAGATGCCATCAGCTTCGCACGGAAGTGTTGAAAGTGTCAACTTTTCACACCTAATATCCACTCCCCAGCCAACCAACTGAAGTCGGTTTTCAGCCTATGACCTTTTGCAAAATGGGGTATCGACTTGATCGGCCTATTTCCACCTGGCAGAGGCGGTGTAAAGTTTGTTGTTGTAGCAGTAGACTATTACACCAAGTGGGCTGAAGCTGAAGCACTTACAACAATAACTCAAGAAAGAATGATCGGCTTCATATGGAAGAACCTGGTCTGCCGGTTCGGACTTCTACAATCGATCATCACGGACAATGCAAGGCAGTTCGACGGCTAAAAGTTGAGAGATTTCTATAGTTCATGGAATATCAAGAAACACTACTCAACCCCATACCATCCACAGTCGAACGGCCAGGTCGAGGCGGTGAACAAAATTTTGACACACATTGAAGCTCCACCTCGAAGACAAGAAAGGAAGCTGGGCAGACGAATTCCCAGAGGTTATGTGGTCCTACAGGACATCGTACCGAGCCAGCACCGGAGAGACACCATTTGCCTTAGCCTTCGGAACTGAAGCAGTAGTACCGGTGGAAGGCCAGAATAAGACCTGGAAGGTGGTAGGATTTGACGAAGAAAAGAACGATGAAGCCTCGGCAGTCAAAAAAGATCTGATCGAAGAAACCGGAGCTTCGTCAGAAATGAAGAATGCCACCTACAAGCGCAGAGCAGAAAAGTACTACAATTCCCAAGTTCGAGACCAAAAATTCAAAGTTGGGGATCTAGTACTAAAGAAGAAATTGATGGCCCCACCGGGTGTGTTCAGATCAAACTGGGAAGGACCGTTACGGGTTACCGCAGCCTGGCCAAACGGTACTTATGACCTCGAGGACGCAGAAGGCAACGCCTCGTTATACACCTGGAGTGCGGTGCATCTAAAGAAATTTTATCAATAGATCAAGACTTTGTAATAGACTAGTCGGAGGTTCGCATCAGGAGTGTTGATGGTAACCGGTGTAAACAACGTTGCTATATAAAGTTAGAAGTCTTTCTTGAGAAAATATTCTAACTCTTCGAAGGTTCGCGAAAATATTCCAACTCTTCAAAGGTTCGTGAAAATATTCCAACTCTTCGAAGGTTCGCAAAAATATTCTAACCCTTTGAAGGGTCGCAAAATGTCCAACTATTCGAAGTTTCGCAATACGCAAGGACCAAGGTCCCAAACGTTATAATCTAAAGGCTCAAAGGCAAAGGCCAAAGTGCCCCGGGTCAGCGATGGTGTCCTTCCTAAAGTATCACTAAGCGCCTACTGCCATAAGTTAGAAAATTTTGCGAAAAAGACGGAAAACATCTAAGGCAAGGTTCAAGAAACCCAATTGCCCAACGTGAATTAAACAAAATACAACTCGCTACCCTAAGTGGTCTAAGACGAGTAATTCGCGGCCCTAAGTGGTGTAAGACGAAGAATACGTACTATTAAAATAGAGGTACAATTCGTAGTCCCAAGTGACGTAAAACAAATGATTCGCTTCTCAAAAGTAGAGTAAGACGAACAGTTGAGTACCCGAAAAATATATAAACGAGCCAATTGAAATTATAACGTACGCGAAAAATAAATAAAGATAAGGTTGGGACAAAAGATCAAATTTCATTCAAAAAATACTTAAGAAATTTTCAAGTAAAAAAAGATACTTGAAAAATTCCTAAGTATAAGGAGTAGTGCTAGCCACAAAGGTCGGCTAGCTGACCATCTTTGAAATACAAAAAGCTCCTTCTGGGTGAGCTACACGTGCCCGGCGAGCTACTAATACTTGACAAAAAATAAAAGCAAAGGAAAGGACTAAGTCCCCGAAGCTACGGGATCTTGGGGAACAGAAGTGGAGGAAAGGTTCACGGGGACCTCGGCATCGGCAGCGCGGGGGGCGACCTCCCCACCTGCAGTCTGGTCGGCCGGAGGGGAGAGCCGAGGTAAGATTGTGATGTCACCGGTGCATCCACTGGTGTCGAACCCGCCGACGTTCACCATAGCGTTCCCATAGACCTCCTGCATTTGCTCCAGCGTAGGGGGGTCCGCACTTCATCCCAGGCGACCTCCTCGGCGGCCTCGGCTGTCAAAACCTCAAAGGTTTGAATAATGTTAAATTTCTCCTGGGCCACATCGAGGTTAATCCCGTAGCCGGTGAGGTCGCCTATGTTCAGCTCCGTGCCTTCGGGGATTTTTGCCTTCGTTAGGCAGTCGTCGAACTCACTCACGAGAGCCTCCCACTCGCTCTCGTTGTTTATCCTCGCCCACTGAAAAGAGCGAATGACCTCGGTGAAACAGAGAACATAGCCGAGGTCGGTAGTAACCACCCTGGCGATCTTTAAGGCCTTGGGAGTGATAGAGGCATCGGACTGACCCCGAAGCTCGGCGATCTCCAGGGTTTTGGAGGCGACCTCCTCACGGAGCTTGGAACATTTCACCTCGGACCTCCTCACCACCCGCATTTGCCTCTCAATCATCGCCAGCTCGGTGGTAGAAAGGTACTTGGGGGCCTCGGTGAAGATGCGGCGAGCTGGGCCCGTGGGCAGGTCCTTCGCCGAGGTCAGGGCCTTGCATCTCTCCACAGTATGGAGAGCTTCGGAGCAGTCTGGAAACTCGGCAGGAGCATATCTGCAAACCTTCAGAAAGTTAGCAAAAATACAATTCAAAAATCATGAAGTATCTAACTTCCAACTTCAAGTAAGAGATCGCCCCCTTACCCAAACCTGTCGGGGTTAAGCCCGATGAGCGTGTCATCCTAGATGGGGACCCCGTATGGAGATGGCGGGGGAGCGCTCTGAGGAGTTGGAGGTACAGAAGAGTGAGGGATAATAGCTCGCCGTGATCCCCCTTGGCCCGATCCGGAGCCACCTCGGTCGCAGTGCTCGAAATCCTCATCGCGGAGGCCAACACGAGAACGCTTGTTGGAGCGAGCTTCGTCCTCGCTCACCCGGGAGCCGTCTCCATGGTGGAGGGTTCTTTTAGATTGGTGGGATGGAGGCTGAGAACCTCGCTCCGATCTGGATTCACCTCGCCCAGCACCTTTCTTGGTCTGGGCGACCTTCTCTTTGGTTTGCAGGGAGGCGACCTTCTTCTGCGGGCCCGACCCTCCGACTTCACCAGTTGTGGGGGCGACCTTGGCGAGCTCCACCTTCTTAGTCGCATCTAACACCGCCCCAGATGGGATGCCAGCTCGGTTCGGGCGAGGTTTTCCCATTTTCAGTTTGCGGGATAGGAAGTGATAGGCTTCGGGGACGTCGATAGGCGAGAGGTCGGCTACTGGGCCTTCACCTACAAAGTTAGAGTAAAAGTCAGTAACCCGGTGAGCTTCACAGGCAAGCCAGCGAGCTATCAGGACTTGGTAAATTTTTGAAATCCCAAACCTTGAACGGCGAGGTGGTGAGGCGAGGTTATGAGCCCGGCAAGTCTCCGGCAATGATGCTGGCACAAGTGTTCAACCTCTCGGTCTTTCTGCTCCCGCAAGCAGCAAATAGTCCGCATGAGGTCGAAGCCAATAGAGAAGTCGGGCTTCCCACGGCTCGACTTGTGGTGCTTTAGACCTGCAAAAAATAAAAGATTAGATTAGTAAGTCTAATCCAACCCACGCACACCGAAATATGCCACCTACTGCTGGCTTCTCCGTATCCCTCGGGAGTGGGAATACGTCCCCCTTGCCCATCCGAAGCTCGCCAGTCACCACCGATTAAGAAGAATTGCTCCTTCCAATCGCCGACTTTGCTGGGGAGAACTCCCAGGATTTTCTCTTTGGGGTGAGCTTTGAGGTAATAGTACCCCTTGCCATCTTTCACCTACCGGGTCACGTTGAACAGTTCGCCGAGCTCCGCCGAGGTTAGCCGATTCTCGTAACCCTCGAGCCCGAAAACTGTCAACGTCGCCAATAGGTTACTCCAGGCGTTCGGGGTGAGTTGCGAGATGGTGAGGTTATTGTCCGCTAGGAACTGCCCGATGATGGGGTGCAACGGCAGTGTGAGCCCGGCCTTCAAGGTGTGGATGTTGATAGCAGTCAACCCCGGAGGAGGAAGGTCGGCATGTTCATTATCCTCGGGGGCATACATGAAAACGTCAAAAGGGATACGGTATGTCTTGCGGATCTTCGACAGGGCATATTCGCTAATGATGCTCACGACCTCGTTCGCCTTGAGATCAGATTTATCGACGGGGTCGAAGAGATCTCGTTCGGGCAGAGGGAAGCTCGCCGCATATGCCCTCACGTACTCCGCCCAATTGAAGTTGTGGATAACCTCGGCGGGGACCTGGTACTCCGGTAGCAGGGGAAATGGAAAATCGATGAAGCGAAGATACTCATGAGTGATGTCCACCTCACCCTCATCCTCTTCCTCGTTGAGCTCACGGGCAAGCTCGCTCGCTTGGTCGGCGGTCTCAGCGACCTCCACTTCGTGAACAACTGCATCATCGATAGTTCGGGCGAGGTCCTCCCGAAGGTCACGGAGACTGGAAACCTCGTCATCTCCAGAGTTAGTAGCCCTCTCCCCCAGATCAGGACGGACCTCGCTGAGAAGCTCACGGCTACTCGGGCGAGCTACGGAGCTCGCCCCGGATCCCGAGGTGATCACCACAGGGGTCATTTGGGGAATTGACCGATCATCAGTCATTGACCTCTTTCCCAAGTTACGGTTCGATGCAGTTCGGCTCAAGGATTGGTTCGACATTTTTTAGTTTACGGGCAGTGAGTGTCTGAGGCCGGTGTGATGATCGCCGGAGTAGCGAAAAAGGAGGATCAGAAATTTCCGAAAACTCAAGGGAAATGAAGAACGAGGATGAAAAGAAAGAAGGAAACTAGTCTCTATCTTAGGAAGCACTCGGGAATTCATCGGTTGCAAGGAGATCAGTCGCCGGAAAATTTTCTCGGAAAACTGGAAACGCAAAAGTGAGGAATGAAGAGGATTCCTCATATTTATAGACTTTGTGCGAGGTTGAATATCCGAGAAGTGCAGGGACTTGTTGGCAAAGAATTTGAAAAGTTATCATAACTGGCGGGGGAGACAACGCTTAAAAAGGCGTGCACGACACCTCGAATCCCGCCCCACGTCGGCCCACGAACCGCCTCGCAGGAGCTCGCCCATAAGCTCGCCAATCAGCTCGCCCACACATTAAGTGAATCAATGATGTATGCGAGCTGGGGGGCAAATGTTGATGGGCGAACTACTCAAGGATAATTATGGAGTCAATTAGTCTAAGGCTAGGAAGGTCGCCAATATACCTAAAAGAGCTAGGGCATTGACCTCGGTCGAGGTCGACATAGAGAGACTTACCTTGCAAAGATGGGAGCTCGCCGAGGTACCTGGCCATACCTGGGAGAGAAGGTCGGCAGAGGAGCTCGCCGAAGTCAAGGGGACCGAATCCAAGCCTACCTCTACAAGGCTCAGGAAGCACATGAGGCGCTGAAGCTCGCCCGGAAGCTCGCCCTGAAGCTCGCCCAGAGTGAGGGACCAGGGCCACGAGTGTTTAAATAGAATATGAATGTAGTAGGATGAGACATTGTAAAAGGGTGCATGGTGAGGGACCAAGGCGGGGGTTATGAACCTTCGTCAACACCGGAAGCCATATAGGCTCGTAAGGTGCTACCTCACACTTGCACACCTATAAATAAGGTCTCTCTTGTAACTATTACACAATTCAATACAACTTAATCATAATACAACATTTACTTTCTCTCTCTAAACTCTCCACTTTCTCTCCCTATATTATCTATCCAAGAACACAAATCTTGGATTATTGTTTGATAGGATTAATATGTCATAAAACCACATAAACAAGCACGATTAGTATATTCTATCAACACATTGTTATTCCATATATTAAATATTTAGATCTCACTTCTTTATCTTTTTTGCAATTTTCATTTTATGAAATTGTTAAATTTTCACATAAATTTATAAGAGATGGACAAATGTATGGAGATTTTTGGATGCAAGTGTAAGAAATGCTTGCACGTTTCATTCTACACTCTTCACAAATGAAACTGTAGTATTATTCATGGAACTAGACATTATTAAATTCTACATGGTAAAGTATCATTTGAGAAAAAGCTAAAACAACATTCGTCAATATGAGGCGTACGTCAGGGAAAAAACAATAAGGGGCACACTTTCCCTTTAAATTGCAAAGAGGGATAAAAGTACAAAAATTATAAAAAATACACACCCAAAAACACATTCAAAATGAGTGTGTAAAGTTTCTAAAAAATTGCACAGTTGCCCCTCTTTGTAGTAAAAGTAAAAAAATTGGCATTCTTTGTAACTGTCCCTAAAGTAAACACTAAACAATACTTAAAAATTACTTTTTGAACGTAATAATATGTATGCTAATACTATTAAGTACCTTATAATATTAATCAAACAACATCACTCATCTATAACTATATAATAACAAAATGTTCTACTATTTTTAGAAACTTTTATTTTTGAATCCAATTCTAATTTACTAATTCTGGATATATAACTATTAAAAAATCTACATTAAATTAAACCAAATTTCGTAGAACCCCAAAATATTAATTATATTAAAAATCACTTAATTACTATATTATTAACCAACCTTTCAGTTTTCAAGTCCAAAATAAACAAATTATATAATAAATACTAGATGGTTTACCTTCCCAATATTAGTGAAACTTTTCACATTCTCTACAAATAATATAAAATCTTAAATACTAAAACATTTAGACTAAGACCATCAATTTTTCGGATAGCAACACAGTTCTTTTAATCAATTTAAGAGATTTGACAATATTTTAGATTTTCGGTATATTTCTTTAGCATATTTTTTAACTAAACCCTCTTTTTCCTTGCAGATATGCAGCCGTGTATTAATCTTCATGTTGCAAATCAATCATGTCAACTACATGCACTTCAAAGCAAATAATTGTTTATATCTTGGAGTTCATCAATTCCAATTGTAAATTTATTGGAACTCATAAAGTAAGTACAAATTGTGACGCCCCAATGTAGGAGTGTCATCTCTTTTCTTTATATTTATTTAAAAGACACATTATTTGTCATGAAAAATAATAAGTGATTTCATTTGAAATTGAAAATAAATTTGACTTTAAATCTCATTAGCGGAAGACTATATCGTATAAACTCGAGTTGTTGTTGTTTTTTTTAATTGTGCCTAATCATGCTTGTGTCTAACTGGTGTCTTACCCACATATCTAAATCAAACCCTCACTTAAAAAAAAAGACATTACGAAAATAAATGATCATGCACGCGATAAAATGTATAACTAACTCAATATAATAAGACACACCACTATGTGATAGACTAGCCATGCATGTAAAATATCATTCATAATATTGTCGTAACATTCTATTGATTTGGAAAAAGACTCGGCGACTTAACTAAGTAAAATAAGCAGAGAATTTCGTAAATTATCTTCAAAACGACAGCATAAGAAAATACTTAATAAACTTTTTATAGAGGACTTAAGAGATCACAATATTATTTAGACGGAGTCGACCCAGTCAGTCACACATCCTCCTCACCGCCAACGTTTCCAGAAATAGTTAAAGTAGCATCATGAGTCTTCTCACGGAGGAGAAGCCCAGTGGGATAACATATAATGTAGAATGCATTAAAGAGACTAATAGCATGTCAACCGAGTACATGCCAGGCCCATAGGCCCGACTAACTTCATACTAACATAGTCCGTAGACCTGTCTTGATTCACACAGAGTATAGTCCGTCGACTAGCCATAATTCACACAGAATATAGTCCGTAGACTTGCATAATTCACACAGAGCATAATCCGAAGATCTGCCTGCTCGTACACACACAAATTATTCTAATTAATGCATAATAAATTAGAGGTTACCCACTTTTCAGTCTGACAATGTGAGGTAGCTTCCTGAGAGTCCAGCCGTCGCGCACTACACTCGATATATTGACTGACCTTTTAGTCTTTTAATCGTTAAATCATATAATTGTAGAATATAACTCTTTCAACACTTTTAATATCTTATTATACATATATACTTCATATGTGTCATTCATAATATAGTCTAAATATTTCTACTAACTTAATAACACTTAAAAATGCTAATTGCTAAATTTAATCAAAGTTCATACATAAAAGACACATTGAGTCATAACATTAAATTAAATAAGTTTACCTTGTTAATTTTTAGGTACTCATAAATATTTAACAAAGTGATCAAATACAACATATCACTAACTCACCTTATAAGTCAAATTTCCTAAAAGACACATTGTAGTAGATAATTCATTATTAAATATACTCATGTTAGAATTACACAAGATTTATACAGTAGGTTCTTCACTCTAATATTTACATACTGTAAAAATTTTATTTAAAAATAGCTTGTGGATCTTTTCTTGTGATTTTCACAAGTAGATCCAAAACTTGTTATTAGTAGGGTCTATGTCATGTCATTTTCCAAAATTTAGTAAATATTGAATATTACTTAGAAAAATATAAAATAAAATTATACATGATCTTAAGGTCAGTGTTAACACATTTTAAAAGTTCACATTTTAATTCGATGTATTTTAATTTCTATAATTTTTCTAGTAGGGTACAAAAATATTTTATATTTACAGCAAAAACACCATTTACTAAAAAAATCAAAACAAATCAAATATAACTCCAAATGTATCCAAATAAAATTCTTATGAAAGCTATAACATGGAGGAACAACATAGTTTAAAATCAACCTCAAATACGAAGCCATTTGTACACAGAAAATTTTATAATTATTACAAAAAACAGAGGCGTTTTACTTCACTGTTGCACTTCAAATGAAAAATCATATAAATTCGAAAATAACTTCAAAAATTATGAAATTTAAATATACGTTCTTAACTTACAGTAACTCGATGTGGTAAAAAGATTTGGTCAGATTCGTTGGGAAAATGTCAGAAAAATTCTGGGAATGGACATGCAATCACATAGGCAGATTTCACCTAAAAACAAATACACATTTAAGCATAGTTGTGACACCTAACTCAATTAAATCATCAAATGACCCCCACTAACTCCTCACACAAAAGAAGGTGAATTTTACAGTAGGAAATACGAGGTAAAAGTCACATGCAATGACGAAACCCACATGCAACCACCAAACTCACATGCAATCCCCTATTCTAACTCAAATAGCTTCATTCTTGACAAATCCGTAGGCTAAAACATAGAATTCATTATAAATTTTCAAATCAAGTGCTAAAAATATTTTTGGGCCTCAACACAGATATCCAATCATCATCCTCAAGAAAGTATTGCAGACAAAAATGAAAAAGAAAATTACACACAAATACAGTTGAAGAACAACGTAGTTCTGTAAAACCCATTTTGAAAAAAAAAAAAGGTTGAACGAGATATGATTTTCTCTAATCCTACCTTCACGCTTCTAAACCTTGATGAAACCTTGAGTTTCAGCAGAAAAACAATGGCGAAATTTTATTTTTAGAGAGAGAGAGAGTGTAGAGAGAAGGGAGAGAGAGAGAAAAGAAAATGAGAAGAAGATGAAACGTTTCTTTTTCGAAAGAATGTTGTGAAGATTCTGCATACTTATTTGCTTTAAGCTAATTTAATTTATTTATTAAATAAAATTAATTAACTTTATTTAAGAGTAGTATGTATATATGTAGTTGTATACACACACACATATACACACACATATATATATATATATATATATAAGTCAAGCATTTGGGGGTGGGGGGTATGGACTTAGTCCTTAACTCCCCCCACTCGTTTCGTCTTCCTTTCTTTTATCCTCTTTCTTATTTTTTATTCTTTTTTTTTCATTTTTTTTCGGTTGATTATGTGTATATATATATATATTATTATTATTATTATTAACATTTAGAATAAGATAACATTATTTAGTTATATGATATTAAGAGTATTTAATCTATGGAATTTTGTATATAATTTATACACATTTATAGGAATACATTCATGATTAAAATATTAAAATAATTCAGATAAGCTATATTAAATTTTGTAACTTAATAATTATGAAAAATTCACCTAAATATAGTGAATATTTTTCATTAAAAATGTTTAACTTTTATTTCAACTAGTATCATAAACATATTAAAAAAATAATTCTTATTATATATTTTGGTGTTAGATTATATCTAATTGATTAATGCCTAATTTATTATTTTCTTTTCCTTACTTGTTTGCGTCGAGTGAGTCGCAATCGAGCTCAGTCTCCTCAGTAAGTCATCCTGCTAAACTTTTAAAGTTCATAGAAAATATTAGTTCTTCAATTTAGTAAAATAAAGTTTTCGAACTAACAAATATTTTGTTTCAAAATTTAATGTTAAAAAAATAATTAAATTATTTAAATATATAGAATATAATATATTTAAAAATGCGGTGTTACACAAATCATGTATATATTGTTAAAAAACAGCTATATTTTCATAACTCAGATTTATATTGAAGCGTATATTGCACCAAATTCAGGTATATGTCAAACTCATACAAAAAGAACTATTGACAGATAGATGTAGCTTACAAGGTACATGATACATGAATACAGACACAAGAGTGCACAAAATGAGTTGGTAAGTTCCTTTAACATACTTCTTGCTTTATTATCATTATCTTTGAGTTTTAATTATCTCTGATAAAGTTTGCAAATATAATATTATATACTTATTTCAGTACATCTAATTGTTCATTCTTTTTCTTGAAATAAAGAAAAAGAGTTTAAAATTATTATTAACTAATGATAACATAGCATATAAAGATTTGACCTATATAAGTAATCTTATAGGTATTGATCAATGCAAAAATTTCCAACCATGAATAAGAATAGCTACACTTAATTAATCCATCAAAATATTATCTTACTGTTGGAAATAATAAAACACAGAAAACTCAATGTACATGTCAGATTCTCAAGTTAAGACATCTTATCACTAAGCATAATTTCCACATGAAAATATACATGATATTTTTAAAAACAAAATAATACGATTAAATTCTCAACACATTAAATCAATTTTATCATATATTTCAATTTAATTGATAAATTAAATTTAATATTCATGTTCATATAAGAATAACAATTTATGTATAGATAGTAATATTATATTAAAAGTAAATTGTTTGAGATCAATTTTCACTAAAATTTGATCATACGTACTTCTTTCTAAAATATGATTATACTGAAGTTGCGCAAATTCATATGTCATACTCATTTTGTACAACACTACTAGGCACAAATTTTAAGAATTTTTTTAATAAAATAATAATATATATTTGTATATATTTATGAATATGCACACAAATTAATATTTATTTGAAGTGTACAAAATAATTTTATAACGGACGAATAAAACAAATAATCAGGAGATGGAAAGAATATAATAAATATGTCTAATTTAATAAGAGTGTTTATCTTATGTAAAGCCGAGCATCGCTCGGATAAAAATACTAGTTTAACGTAATACTAAAAACGTGCAAGTAATAATATTTGGAAAAATAGGTACGAAGAAGAGGAGTAAATTATGTGGGGTTGTATATAAATATTGCAACTTGTTCGTGTGAAAAGAAAAGAAGTAAGTCTCATATGTATTTGGCGTACGATGCACTTGCTCAACAACTGAAATTATTTTACTAAAATATTTGAATAAATTAAACTAAAAAATTTACACGATTATTAATTTTTAATATAATCAATAAAAAGAAGAGTGATTACATTTACAATTTAATTAGCTGACCTAAACAATATAATAATTGTGTAAATATATATAATCATACACAAAATTTGTATATAATACATAACGAGTCTAATTATTAACGTTATTAGATAATAATAATAATAATAATAATAATAATAATAATAATAATAATAAT
>JAPKLY010000023.1:1793540-1806002 GCA_026898435.1 Prunella vulgaris | reverse complement strand
ATAATAATAATAATAATAATAATAATAATAATAATAATAATAATAATAATAATAATAATAATAATAATAATAATATCATCTAATTGAGGCTTCCCCACGTGTAGAAGTAGTAGCCAATCGATCCACTTCCCAACTTGGTCTAGTTATCACATCTTCATGTACTGGCCCATATTCCTATTTAAGAAAATAATCATGAAAATCAGTAAAAATTATGACTTTTGAGCGGCAAAATCTATATTTACTATTTTTAATATGAAATTATGAACTCAGAATCGTTTTTTCAAAATTTGGAGAGAAATGACACATGAAAGAAATGATTATGTAACTCCCAAACTAACCATTTTTTGTATATAGTTTTTTTTAATTAGTTTTAATTAATTTTATTATGTAACTCCCAAATTTTTATGTAAAGAAATGATTATGTAAAAAAAAATTATTTTGAGTTACATAATAAAAAAAATTATTTTTGCGATTAATGATAAATTTTTTTTGTAAAAAGAAATCATTTCTTTACATGATAATTTTTTTTAATTACTACTCAAAATAATTTTAATTAATTTTATTATGATAAAATTTTGTGTGAAAATGGTTCATAATAAATTAATCGTGAACCAATTTTTAAGTGTCAAATATTTAGTTAGGAGTATCAAAAATCTTATCAAATTGATGTATCAAAAAATCAGGTGAGTTAGCTCACCTGGCCACCGGACTCTTCACTTGAGTGAGTGAGCTGAGTTCGATTCCCCTGGGAACGAATTATAAGGGAGATATAAGGTTGGCTTGGAGATATTGTTGGAGTGTTTGGAGACTTGGTGAACTAACTTCTAACTATTAACAACTAACATTACCTACCAAAAAAAAATTGATGTATCAAAAATCGGGATCAATGATATCATTTTATATTTATTATAGATTTTATTGACCTCAACTTTTGATACACACGATGTGTATTTTGATATTTTAAAATAGTTTTATGATAAACTTATCATTAATTATTTACATATAAAATCTACTCTTTTTTATATGATATTATTATTAAATTAATATATTTTAATAAATAATTAAGATACGTTTGTTAGAAAAAAAACCCAGGTGTGTTAGCTGACCTGGCCACTAGACTCCTCACTTGAGTTTCATTTCCTCTGTGAACGAATTAAAGGAGATATAAGGTTCACTTTGAAATAATAAATTCTTGGAGTATTTGGGGACTTGGTGAACAAACTTAAAAAATGCAAACAAATATTTTAATAAATTTGATTCAAGTTATATTTTATGTTGAATTAATTAGTTTTTTCTTCTTTTCTACCAATTGTTAATGGAAAAATAAGTTATAACACTTTTATTCCAAAATTACTTTCATATGTAAAATAATAAGCATATAAAAAAAATGAGATTTGATGTGAAATAACTAAATAAAAATTGATACTTAATTAACTTTTGTGAATATGTTTTTTTTATGCGAAAATAGCGTTGAGAAAGTGAAAGAAAAAAAAAAGTCGGGAAATAGTCTTTGTATGGTTTTTGATCTACATTAAAAAAAAAAGTCAAGCAGCATATACTACCATTCATCCATAATTTAATAATAATAGATATAATTAATGTTATGGGTGCAAAGAAAGTGAAATAAACTCAGATGAGCAAGTACTGCTGATTAACTGAACATTATACTATCAGCTGAGGAAGTCAGCTGATAGGTTTGCTGATGGTTAGTCATCTGATAAGGTCAGCTGAGATCATTTGAGAAGTCTACTGAAAGTCATCTGGGATATCAGCGGAGTCAGCTGAGGAGGTCAGCTGATGGAGTCTCCTGAGTGGTCAGGATGATCAGTCAGGATTATAGTCAGGATGATTGATCAGGTCAGCTAGTCAGGTCAGGATGAAGGTCTACTGATGATATCAACTGAGTACTCAAACTCAGCTGAGGACATATCACATTAGCAGACAAGACAAGAAAGGAGCATACGGACTCCAAAGTCAGGAATTAACTCAGGATCAGTTACGAAACGGTTTAAACTTCCAAATTGGACAACGGGTGATCAGTTTAACAGAATCAAAACTGAAGATCGTTGGGCTCTGACAGTTACTCATTTTCGGTTGCAACTGTAGCAGTTTTCTTGTTAGGTGGTTACGATCACTAGCATTAATTAGGGATTTCATTCTCCTATATATACACGCACATATGTATAGAGGAATATGACGATCATATACTTAGAGAATCATCACATCCAAGAAACACTTGTAATCTGTATTTTCTCCACTGATTAGTGAGAGAGGTGCCCTCATCTGTGGACGTAGATCATTTCTGATCGAACCACGTAAATCTTGGTGTTCTTCAATTTTCTTTATTCTAATTGATTTCAAACAATCATTGTTGACTCAACAATTGGCGCCGTCTGTGGGAAAAAGGAAGATTGTTGGTGAAATCAACTGCTATGGCTTCTACGAAGATGGAGTTTGAGAAATTCACAGGGGCAAATGATTTTGGTTTGTGGAAGGTGAAGATGAAAGCTCTCCTCACACACCATGGATTATCAAATGCTCTGAAACCAGCGAATCAGTGGCCATCATCATCCGCATCAGAACCTGCAAAGAAGCAGGAGATTCTGGATAAGGCTCATAGCACAATCATTTTGTGCTTGGGAGACAAACCTCTGAGGGAGGTGTATAAGGAGAAGACTGTCATTGATGTGTGGAATAAGCTGGAAAAAGTGTATCAAACGAAGTCGGTTACCAAAAAGTTGTTCATGAAGCAGAGGCTTCATTCCTTCAAGATGACTGAGGATAGGGATCTTGTTGAACAACTTGAAGAATTCAATAAAGCAGTGGATGATTTGGAGAATCTTGAGGTCAAGATTGAAGATGAGGATAAAGCTCTGATGTTACTGAACTCTCTACCAAAATCCTTGGAGAATTTCAAGGATACTCTGTTATTTGGAAGGCAAGAGAAGGTGTCCCCTGATGATATTCAGAATGCATTGAAAACTAAGGCGCTTCAAATGCAATCTGAAAGGAAGAACACAAATCAAGGTGAAGGGCTGAATATCAAATTCAAGAAAGGGAATAAACCGTTTCAGGGAAAGAAGAAGAAGAATGGTAAAGGCCCTTAATCTGGAAAATTTGTGGAAAGGAGAAAATGTTTCTCATGTCAGAAGGTGGGACATCTCAAGAAGAATTGTCCTGACAAATCCAGGAAGCAAGAAGAGGATCAGAAGGCAGAAGTCACAATTGCTACTCAGGAAGGATATGATAGTGCTGAGGTTTTGGCCGTTACTGATGTCAAGCTGAGTAAAGATTGGGTGTTGGATTCTGGGTGCTCATTTCATATGTGTCCCAATGAAAGTTTATTCAGGGATCTCAAGAAATTTGATGGTGGATCAGTTCTCTTGGGGAATGATCAGATGTGCAAAGTCAGAGGCTCTGACTCAGTAAAGTTGAGACTACATGATGGTGCTGAGAGGATACTACAAGATGTCAGATTTGTACCTGAGCTGAAGAGAAATCTTATTTCTCTTGGATCACTTAATGTTTTGGGATATGAATTCAATACAAGAAATGGATTCATATTGATAACCAAGGATAACAACATTGTGATGAAGGGCAAGAAGGTAAATGGCTTGTACATTCTGATGGGTAACTCAGCTGCCGGATCAGTGAATGCAGTTATGGGCAGTTCTGATGCTATCTTGTGGCACAAGAGGTTAGGGCACATTGGTGAAAGAGGACTGAATGAACTCTCCAAGCAGAAGGCATTTGGGGATTCAGGAACAATCAAATTGGATTTCTGTGATCACTGTGTGTTGGGAAAATCCAAGAAACACTCTTATGCAAAGGGGAAACATCATACTGATGCTCCTTTGGACTATGTACACTCTGACATCTGGGGGTCATCAAGAACTGAGACTCATGGAGGTGGAAAGTACTTCATGACCATCATTGATGATTTCAGCAGAAAAGTGTGGGTGATCATTCTGAAGCAGAAGAGTGAAGCCTTTGGAAAGTTCAGGGAATGGCTCCTTGAACAAGAAAACAAAAGGGGAAGATCTATAAAGCATCTCAGGACTGACAATGGACTTGAGTATGTGTCAGAAGAATTTGAAAATTTCTGCAAGGAAAGAGGCATAACAAGACTGTTCCAGCAAACCCTCAACAGAATGGGCTTGCTGAGAGAATGAACAGGACCATTTTGGAGAAGGTCAGGTGTATGCTTTCAGATGCTAAACTACCTAAAGTATTATGGGGAGAGGCAGTTAATACTGCTTGTTATTTGATAAACAAAACACCCTCATCTGCTATTGACTTCAAAACCCCAGATGAGCTTTGGTATGGTAGGTTGTCAGATTATAATAATCTGAAGGTATTTGGTTGCTTAGCCTTTGCACACATAAGACAGGATAAGTTGGAACCAAGGGCTCTGAGGTGCATCTTCCTGGGATATTCAAAAGGTGTCAAAGGATATAGATTGTGGTGTCTTGAATCAGGACACAAGAAGTGTATTGTCAGCAAAGATGTGACTTTCAATGAGAAAGTCATGTGATATGGTACATCTGAAAGTTCTCAGGATGCTGAGGACAACCCCATAATCAGACATACACCAGTTCAGGTAAAGCATACAACCAAGATTCAGAATGAAGATCAGGCTCAAGAAAACTCTGATATCAGGAATTCACAAGAAGATCAGCTGAGTGCATCAGCAGACAGTGATTCTGAAGATCAAACTGAAAATTCAGATGATGAGGGTCAAGATTTGAGAAACTACAGTCTGGCTAGAGATAGACATAGGAGAAGCATTCATCCACCAATCAGGTTTGGGCAGGCTGACATGATCTCATATGCCTTATCAGTAGCAGAAGAAGTAGAGTATCAAGAACCTGAAACTTATGCTGATGCAGTGACAAGGAAGGATAAAGATCAGTAGATTTCAGCTATGAAAGAGGAATTAAATTCACTTGAAAAGAACAACACATGGGTTCTTGTGAATAGAACAAAAGGGCAGAAGGTTGTCAGCTCAAGATGGATATTCAAGAAAAAGTCTGAAATTGGGTCAGATGGACAGGAGCTGATCAGATACAAAGCAAGGTTAGTTGCAAGAGGATTTACTCAGAGGGAAGGAATAGACTTCAATGAAGTGTTTTCACCAGTTGTGAAGCACTGCTCAATAAGGATCTTATTGTCTAAGGTGAATCAGGATGGACTGGAGTTACAACAACTGGATGTCAAAACTGCATTTCTACATGGAGAGCTTGAAGAAACCATATATATGCAACAACCTGAAGGGTTCATACTATCATAAAATGAAGGAAATGTATGTTTGCTGAAGAAGTCTTTGCATGGACTTAAGCAAAGCCCAAGGCAGTGGTATAAAAGGTTTGATAGCTTCATGGTGTCAATAGGCTTCATCAGATGCAAGTATGACAGCTGTGTGTATTTGGAAAAGCAAGGCTCAGAGGTACTGACATATCTATTACTCTATGTGGATGATATGTTAATTGCTAGCAAAAGTCTTGGAAGAATTTAGAAACTGAAGGATAAGTTCAGTTCAACTTTTGACATGAAAGACCTTGGAAGTGCTAAGAGAATTCTGGGTATGGATATTATCAGGAACAAGTCAGCTGGAAGGATGTTCTTGACTCAGCAGGACTACAAACTGAAAATCTTGAGAAGATTCAATATGCATGAGTCAAGATCAGTCTCTACTCCTCTTGGACAACATTTCAAATTGTCAGCTGATCAATGTCCCAGGAGTGATCAAGATAAATCTCAGATGAACAAGATACCTTATTCAAATGGAGTTGGAAGCATAATGTATGCCTTGGTTTGTAGCAGACCTGATATTGCTCATACAGTGAGCTTAGTCAGCAGGTTTATGGCTAATCCTGGAAAGACACATTGGGAAGCTTTCAAGTGGATAATGAGATATCTGAAAGGTTCAACACATC
The DNA here is from genome assembly GCA_026898435.1 of Prunella vulgaris. Taxonomy (NCBI): domain Eukaryota; kingdom Viridiplantae; phylum Streptophyta; class Magnoliopsida; order Lamiales; family Lamiaceae; genus Prunella; species Prunella vulgaris. The sequence goes on along the minus strand of JAPKLY010000023.1, from coordinate 1,800,066 downwards.
TGGGATTATTATTTGAGAGGACTCAGGAGGACAAGCAACCTCTACAAGGTTTTGTAGATTCTGACTATGCTGGAAGCATAGATACTAGAAAGTCTCTGACTGGATATGTGTTTACACTATATGGCACAACCATCAGTTGAAGGGCTGCATTACAGTCAGTGGTTACACTATCAACCACTGAAGCTGAGTACATCGCAGTGACAGAAGCAGTAAAGGAGGCTATGTGGCTGAAGGGCATTATCAGGGAATTTGGAATCAGACAAGATGAAGTTACTGTGCAATGTGATAATCAGAGTGTCATTCACTTAGTCAAGCATCAGGTCTTTCATGAAAGATCTAAACATATTGATGTGAGGCTTCACTTTGTGAGAGATGTGGTGGAAAAGAAGGTGATCACAATACAAAAAGTATCTACTGATGACAATGCTGCTGATATGCTGACTAAAGTCACACCAAGTTCTAAGTTCAACTACTGTTTGGAGCTGGTTAAGGTAGAGTCATGGGATGTGCCTTAATACTACTGTGATGTGAAGGTTAGGTGGAGGCATCTCACTTACTTTGAGGTGGAGAATTGTTATGGGTGCAAAAAAAGTGAAATAAACTCAGATGAGCAGGTACTGCTGATTAATTGAACATTATACTATCAGCTGAGGAAGTCAGCTGATAGGTCTGCTGATGGTTAGTCATCTGATAAGGTCAGCTGAGATCATTTGAGAAGTCTACTGAAAGTCATCTGGGATATCAGCGGAGTCAGCTGAGGAGGTCAGCTGATGGTAGTTAGCTGAGGTGGTCAGCTGAGGAGGTCAGCTGATGGTGGTCAGCTGAGGAGGTCAGCTGATGGTGGTCAGCTGATGGAGTCTTCTGAGTGGTCAGGATTATAGTCAGGATGATTGATCAGGTCAGCTGGTCAGGTCAGGATGAAGGTCTATTGATGATATCAGCTGAGTACTCAGACTCAGCTGAGGACATATCACATCAGTAGACAGGACAAGAAAGGAGCATACTGACTCCAAAGTCAGGAATTAACTTAGGATTAGTTACGAAGCGGTTTAAACTTCCAAATTGGACAACAGGCGATCAGTTTAACAGAATCAAAACTGAAGATCGTTGGGCTCTGACAGTTACTCATTTTCGGTTGCAACTGTAGCAGTTTTCTTGTTAGGTGGTTATGATCACTAGCATTAATTAGAGATTTCATTCTCCTATATATACACGCACATATGTATAGAGGAATATGACGATCATATACTTAGAGAATCATCACATCCAAGAAACACTTGTAATCTGTATTTTCTCCATTGATTAGTGAGAGAGGTGCCCTCATCCGTGGACGTAGATTATTTCTGATCGAACCACGTAAATCTTGGTGTTCTTCAATTTTTTTTATTCTAATTGATTTCAAACAATCATTGTTGACTTAATTAATATCATTGTTGACTTAACAATTAATTAATTAAATTAACCTCCATTTTGTTGATCAACTCCTCTGCTGATTCTGCCATGACAAGAATATTTCTTGCAGAATCTTCAATAAATCCTTCTTCAACTCCCTTGTCAAACAATGCAAGCAAGCTATTGTAGTACCCATCAACATTCAACAATCCCACCTGTTCCAAATTTTTTTTTAATGTCATTTTCTTTTTATTGGTCTTGTATGCACCAGTTACACGGTGCAATTCAAGTTCATTTTTTAAAAGTTATACAAAATACTACTGAAAAGTTACACATGTTATTACTGAAAAGTGTATCTTTTATAGTGTAACTTTTCAGTAATAAATTATGTAAATTTTTAAAAATGAACTTGAGTTGCACAGTGTAACTGGTGCATGAGTGACTTACTCTTTTCTTTTAAATAAATCCTAATAATAGAATTAATTAATTAAATCAACTTATCATAATTAGATATGTACATTTCAGCATAAAATTTCGATAGCTTAAATTTTCTACGAAGCCTGCAATTAATTATTTGTGTTAATTTTGACTTACTGGTTTGTCATGAATTCCCAGCTGAGACCAAGCAATGATCTCTAACAATTCCTCCATTGTTCCATACCCACCTAATTAATCAAGAATAAAGATTTTATTTCATATATGAAATGACATCATTTTTGCTAAAAAAAGAAAAGAATCTTAGACATTAAAATGGAGAAGCATAGAGTGTTCAGTAGAGTCTCTCATGAACAAGTTTTATCTTATGAAATTAATATTAATAACTAATATTATTGCAAAGCAGACGTTACTTATATACTCCTCCGTCTACCAAATATATGCAACTTTATATACTTTCCAAAAGTATAAACTTTATTTATAAACGGACCTCACAATACCCCAAAATATCCTCCGACATATTGCATTAAATCATGTGCAAAGGGAGTTGCATATATTTTGAAATCGCAGCATAAAATGCTAATGTTTTGTGCTACAAAACTAGAGAATGTGTTTTATACCAGGAAGAGCAATAAAAGCATCAGCATTTCTGGCCATTTCAGCTTTTCTTTGGTGCATATCTGCCACAATTCTTAATTCTCCAACTGCTTCTCCAGATATCTTCAACAAGCAAAATATATATTATGTTTCTAATATACCTTTTATATATCCATGGGGATAAAAAGAAAAATACCTATTTTAATAAAACAAAAAAATTATTATCCACTTTCTTTTATTTATTTTTATTCATTTTCATATGAAAATGCACATGTACTTTTATTAAAGACTTATTTAATGTGTGTATAATAAATGCCAATAATTAATATATAGTTAATTAATATTGTATCAATATTAATTTTTTATGAAAATATAATTATTATTTATAGTATTACTCAAAATTCAATATTTTATAATTTAATCAAATTTATTTATTTAATATTTACTTATAGTAAAACTTTCAATAATTTATGGTGTTTAATAAATAAATATAGTCATTAATATTTAACTTTAATTGTATTAATATCAATAAATCTTAATTTAGTAGTAATTGAATTTAGTGAAAATATAATAATGATTTTAAGAGCATTTTAAGAAAAAAGTGTTAAGTGTGTAAAAAAAATTTATTTAAAAAAAGTGGATAACTTTTTTTGTTTTATTAATTAGAATGGGCATTTTTACCCAATTTCCACATATATATGTATATTTATATCTATATATGATAAAAATTAAATTGTACCTCATGTGACACAAGAGCTCTAGGAATTACACTACAATTTAAAAAAATAGAATGGATTTGGATTGAAGAACAAAATCAATAATAGTAAAAAATTTAATAAAAGAATAAAAGTAATTATATATATATATAGTAGAGGAGAGGATACCCCAAAACATGGCAGCCACCATGGAAGACAGTTTTAGAGACCAAGCCCATCAATCCAATACTTCCTCCACCATAAACAAGATCAATCTTTCTATTAACCTGCAGAGTCATGATTAATATATTAGTGAAAAATTAATTAAAATTGTTTTAATTAATAATGATTAAATAATAATAGCATATATATATATATAATACTAATGAGTTACCAGTTGTTGGCCAAGCTGAAGAGCTGCATCAGTGAATGATGATCTGTAACCTGTTCTGCTTCCACAGAAAACACAAATTCTCTTGAATTTTGCAGATGCTGCATATGTCCCTTCATCTCCCTCCATAATGAAGAGAGAGAGAGAGAGAATGTGCAGGCAGGGGGACTTTTCAACTCCTCCAAACACTACCTTTTGTCTTCTGAAACAACAAACTCTGTTTGTGTTTGAGAAGACCCCAACATGACTCCTCCCCTTTTATCATCTCTCTCCCTCTCCCATACACAAACAAGAGAGAGAGAGGAGGGGCCTTTGTGTACAAGTCATGACAAGAAGATTCAATAATTAATGAAGATGGTTTAATTGTTGAAATATAGAGAGAATCCCCTACAAGTTGTTTTTCCATTTGTGTCCGTACGTGACTCTGACTAATTTGCTTTTTATCATCTTTACCTCTCCTTCCATTTCCCACCACCATAACTACCGTAAATTAAATATGATGAATCAATTTTACTATAAAATTTATCTGTACTCCCTCCGTCCCGGTATAAGTTGTTCGTTGCTTTTGGGCACACAGATCAAGGTAAAAATGAAAAATATAAGTGATGTGATAAAAAAAGTACAAGTGATGTGATAAAAAAAAGTAAAAAAATAATGAAAATAGTGTAAAAAGTATTGAAAATAATAGTAAAGAAGTGAATAGTAATTTTCTAAAAAGGTAAAAAAACAAATGAACAACATATAGTGGAACAGACGAAAATGACAAAATGAGCAACTTATAGTAAGACGGACGGAGGGAGTATTTTATATGTATTTTAAAATAGTGTTAATTGTTATATTTTAAAAAAATTATACTAATCAATTTGATAATATAATATTAACAACTACCGATAGTTGACTATTTCCCACGCAGCAACATCATTGGATTATAGAATTCTTTTTTAATACACCACCTTTTTACTTCATGCAATTTGTTTCAATTATTTTATGATTTTTTCAGCCGCTTTTCTTATAGATGATTTCGTCCATAGAGAGATGTAATTTAAACATTAACACATCCTCATGCATAAAGAAACTTATGCTGAAAACAAAATTCGTGTATTAAAACATTGCAAAAAAATCGTGTATTTTTTAGAAAAGATAAATTATTGTGCAATAATTGAGATTTGATTAAAAGGCAAAGCTATATAGTAGTACCAATTTTTTCTAAAATCTAAAATCTTATTGAAATGTTTTGTGCGTTAAATTAACACGATGATATAATTTAATTATTTACCTATAAAACAAATAAGTACGTGCATGGTTTGTATTTTGAATTTGTGGACTTTAAACAAATGTGATATTAGTTTTATATTTATTTCCAAATTAATATAAAATATATATATTTCAAATCACGAATTGTAAAGAGATGGAAGAGAAAAGAAAAAATAAATGAGAGATAGAGATGAAAAGCGGTAGAGACGAGAAATTTTAAATGATATGGTTTTGATGAGGATTTCAAATTCCTCCATTTTAAACATAACTTAAATCTAAGTATTTATAAATTCATTTAACTTACTTGGAGAGTGTGGTTATTTGTGTGTGAAATCCACGGATTTCAAATCCACACATCCAAACGGAGCCTTAGATTTTTTGAAACAAAAACCTTCAATTCTTTGAACTAACCTTTTATTAATTTAAGGAATTATAATTATAAAATGGGTCATTTACACATTAGTTCAAAAAATGACTATATTTACAAATTGATTCACAATATTTGCACGAAAGTATAATTTTTTTTCTGCACAAAAGTTTTTTTATTACACATAACTAATTTGTAAATAGTGTCACTTTTATGAACTATTTTGTAATTATTCCTATAAAAATCTCCATAATCCCTATTCACAAAAATATATATGCTTAGTCCATTTTTTTAGCAATTTTTTTTCACCATTTTACATATTTTATTAATTTTATATTTATAAATAATCACTTAATTCACAAATGAATAACCCAATATCTCAAAATATATTTATTTTATTTATATATTTTTTAAATCTGCCAAAACTAAATTAGCATACTTTTTTTTGATGGAGCAAGTCCAAATTTCGAAGTTTCAGTCTTCGATTTTCCCATAAGGATACACACCCCTAACTTCACCCCTAACTTTGAGTATATTAAGAGGGTGTTTTGTGGAAATTATATATAGTTTATAAGTTGCTAATAGCTTATAAACTGTTTTAAGTGTTTCGTAAAATAAAATGCCTAATAATTTATAGGATCTTAAAATAAGTATTTTATATTTTATAAATTGTAAAAAATTAAGTTGGAAAATTCTAACTTATTTTTTTACCACCTTCATCCCACTCACCCGTCTCGTTCGGTCCCGCCACCAATTCTCAACCCCTACCTTAACATAAAATATAAAAAATATTTATTTATTATTAAAATTAAAATTTTATAAGGTATGATTATCAAAAAAATTATAAATTATATTAGTCAAATATTTCAATAAATTATAAATTACTTAAAAATAATATTTTATAAATTCTTAAAATAATTTTTAAAGTATTAAAACTTATAAAATATTTAAAATAAAACACACTCTCTCTAATTATACGATGGAGAACGACATAACGTATAGGTTGGCGGCCCATTAGCGTTCGGCTTGTGAGCAGCTTCATAAGATACAACAGCGTACGGATGTTGAAAAAGGAAATTATAAAGGAACATGCATGAACCGATTGCTTACTACATATTGACATATTGTAAGCGATTTTGATGGATATAATTAATTAATTAATTAATTAATTAGGTATAGTGTGGTACATATTGTCGGCTATTTGATCTATATAAAAGTGCATTGTGGTGGTTGAGAGAATGGTTTTAATTAAGTATGTTTCCGAGCTTATTAATGATCTAAGATTAGTTATGCATTAATTTCTATTATTTCGAATATGTGAAACTAGGAGGAACTCTATTCGTGATAGTAAAATATTATGTGTTGTGAATTTTGATTCCATTTTTATATTTCAAG
>JAPKLY010000023.1:1747233-1768540 GCA_026898435.1 Prunella vulgaris | reverse complement strand
AAGTCTACAACTCATTATAGTCTATAGCCAATCCCCTATAGCAATTTCTGTGGAGGAAAATTACGTCATAGTCCTTATATATTGCTAACTTCCAATTATTCACAAACATATTTGTTTATGAATGGTGAATGAAGTTGGTCAAATAATTATTTTGTTCATCTAATTTGATTATTTTGTCCTTCTATTACATCCAGCAAATTAGAATAAATTTTGATGGATTCGTTGTGGAGATAGAGATTAAATGTATTTAATTCTTAATTACTATTAATTATATAGTTTAGAGCTTTATTTAAGTTTTTAATTAATTGTTATTGAATCGAATTTTTATGTTTTAACGTTTGAACCCTAATTTAGTTATTATAAATAAGAGTTTCAAAATCAATATAAGTGAATTTAATTTGATATTAAATTGAATTTAGTTAATCTCTTTTATTGTATTTTATTATAGTTCTTTCGGTATTCATAGAATTGATTTAATTAATTAACAATTATAATAATTTTTTCGTATCTAATTCAACTTTTCATTAGCCCATCTAATTCAACTTTGGTACCTGTTATTATTTGGGCTTTAATGAGACGTGTTGCTATGGAGTTGTGCCAAGAAAAACTTTGGTGGTTCTGCTATTATTCGGGTTTTAAGTGGGCCGATTATAAGTGTCTTCTAATTGGACACGTTATTGACACTAGCCATTTTGAGAAATACATTACCCTTTAAATATTCGGTATTTTTTTCAAAAATTTTACAAATTTTGGGTAAAAATTTTTGAACTTTTGTTCATTTTTGTACTGTATTCAGAAAAAAATGTCGAAAAAATGAAAAATTTCGGGAAAAAATGATGAACAAAGGATAGTGTATTTTTTAAAAGGATAGTGCAATTATGTGGGTAGTGTATTTCCAAAAAAGGCTAATGCTAATAACCTTGGCCCTTCTAATTTTCCGGTTAAGTTCTGAATTTAAGGGTTATTTGGTAGGCTTTAAAAGGGGGTATATTACACATTTTTTAACCTGAGACAATGTTGTTTGGTAGGGGCAAATTTATTTAATTAGAGTTATTTTCAATAAATTTTAGGAAAATATAGAAAAAATAAGGGGTTTAGCAATTTAAAACCAGTCGGTATCCTCACTATCGATTGGTAATGTGTACTTCAAATTAATGAATAAATTCTTTTTTTTTTTTGTGACATGCCAGTTGGAACTATGGTTTATGATTGGAGGAAACATGATTTCACACAGTCTACCGGGGATGAAGGAGAGCCTTGAGAGAGAGATAAATACTTTGATGAAGATGATAAAACATTATTGGTGTGCAGCTGGTTCGAGTGGGTGAGAGAATATATATATGGAGCACCCATGATCTTGATATGTAAGATGTTAATGAGGAACATGTGAGAGATGGAGGAGAGAGAGAAGGAGAATAAATAAAAATATAATACATTAGATAATATAATATTAAATTATAAAAAAATTATATTCATAAAATTTGGTAGAGATTTGAAGAAAATAAAAAAATTATAATTTTTATACATAATGCAATATTTTGCGATGTATCTGTGATATTTCTCGATTTTCATTCAATTTTGTACTAACAAATATCGATATCGATATTTTGTGATATATCCACGACACTCTGTAAAAAATACATTTTACCTCAATATACATATCGCATACTCAAAATTTGCGATATATCCGCGATATCTCGTGATATTTTCATCCTTGGTGGCAAGATCTCTATTGTCCTCCTATCATCATGGCAGGTTCTGGCTTTAACCCTCCGAGTTGATTGTGCTTGGATTGGGCGCTCTCTTTTGCTTCTTTGGTTTTTCTCTTGGTAATTCACACCTGTCACTCTCCATCCCGTGGTTATTAATTGTTTCCAAAGTTTCAGAGTTTCATGCAAGCACACATTCTTATCATATTCCAGTTTTGCATTCGCACTCCTTATTTTTGAAAGCTCTACAATAGTATCAATCTCTTTTAAGGACCTTGAATCTTCGAGCACTTGTGTCACAGTGGGGAAAGCATCTTCATGTAGCTTCTTCAGGATGTCGGCTTTTTCTTCTCTGAGTTGTTTCACCTTTCAATTGATCAATGCCAATTCCCTATTCTTTTCTAACATCTTTTCCTCAAAATCATACTTCAACTCCTCAATCTCCGAATCCCTTTCATTAATATGGCTTCTAAGGATGAAAGTTCAATGCAAAGTCTGCAATTCTCCCCTTTCAACTGCATTAAGTTCCTTTCACCACTTCTCTCTGAATGGACACCTTTATCAACCTCTATAACCCTTTCCGTTCATTCTATTGGATTGATGTTCCTATCTAGTTCATATGTTAACCCAAACTAAACTTGGGAAACTCATCACGTTTAATAGTGTTCAACTTTGATGCCTCTGTCTTAGGATTTTCGTCATTCTTGTTTTGAACCATCTTGTCATCCCCCATGATGCTTGTTCTTTTCATCTGCTAATAATTTATTTTTTTTGCACGGACTACCCTTCCTCAACTAACACTTCCTTTTCAAAGTTCCCCCAATTTTCTGAACATCTGGTGGACCTGTATTGATTGAGATGGTGGCATAAACTGTTGTATGATTGTATCTCAATCAGACACATGGGTCTCTGCAACAAAAGGATTGTTACGTCTTGGACTCTGGTTGCTACCCGATTCGTCCCTTCCATTGTTTCTAGTACTCCTCCTTGTCTAATTCCTTTGTAATTCCCTTAGTATGTACTTTTCTAAGGCTATTATATATTGATTTCAAAACCATCTTAAGTATTTGCAAAAAAATACAGTGAAACATATTGAATAGTGATATTATAGTCGGGGTTCAAAAAAATCACAAGTGTTGTGTATACAAATTTTTTAATGCTTAGTGTTGAATAAAATTGTTGAATTAAAGAAATGAAGAAAACTGAAGAACAACAAGATTTATGTGGTTCGATCCAAAAAATAATCTACGTCCACGGATGAGGCACCTCTCTTACTAATTGATTGAAGAAGATACAAATTACAAGAATTAATATGGGAATTGAATCTCTATCTATGTTTCTGAGAATTTCTCTGTGTGTTTCATACTACCCATATGTGCGTATATATAGGTATATATATTAACCCTAATTAATGCGTGTGATCGTAACCAATCAACAAGGAACTGCTACAATTATAACAAAAAATGAATAATGATTAGAACCCAACGGTTTTCAATTTTGATTTGTTAAAACTGCTCACCAATTGCCCAACTTGGAAGTTTAAACTGTTTCGTAATTGATTCTTGGTTTAATTCCTGACTTAGAGTCAGTAATCTCTTTCATGTCTGCTGATTTGATATGTCCTCAGCTGAGTCTGAGCACTCAGCTGATATCATCAGTAGACCTTCATGCTGACTAACCAGCCTGACCAACCATCCTGACTTAGTCAGCTGACCTCCCCAGCAGATATACCAGATGATCTCAGTAGCCTTACCAGATGACTTACTCAGTGGTCTTCCCAGAAGACTTAGTGTACTTATCAGATATCAGATGACCCTCAGTAGACATATCAGATGACCATCAGCTGATAGTATAGAATTCCATTATCAGCAGTACTTTGCTCATCTGATCTTTAATTTCACTTTCTTTGCACTCATAACATTTCTCCACCTCAAAGTAAGTGAGATGCCTCCATCTAACCTTCACATCACAGTAGAATTAAGGCACATCCCAAGATTGTACCTTAACCAGCTCCAAGCAATAGTTAAGTTTTGAGCTAGGTATGACCTTAGTGAGCATATCAGCAGAATTGTCATCAGTTGAAACTTTTTGTATTGTGATTACCTTCTTTTCCACCACATCTCTCACAAAATGAAGCCTAACATCAATGTGTTTGGATCTTTCATGAAAGACCTGATGCTTGACTAAATGAATGGCACTTTGGTTATCACATTGCACAGTAACTTCATCTTGATTGATCCCAAATTCTCTGATAATGCCCTTCAGCCACATAGCCTCCTTTACTGCTTCTGTCACTGCAATATATTCAGCTTCTGTAGTTGATAGTGTAACCACAGACTGTAGTGCAGCCCTCCAACTAATGGTTGTGCCATAAAGTGTAAACACATATCTAGTCAGAGGTTTTCTTGTATCTATGCTTCAAGCTAGTCTGAATCTACAAAGCTTTGTAGAAGTTGCTTGGTCTCCTGAGTCCTTTCGAACAATAATCCCAAGTGTGATGTACATTTCAAATATCTCATTATCCACTTGAACGCTTCCCAATGTGCCTTTCCTGGATTAGCTATAAACCTGCTGACCAAGCTCATTGCATGAGCAATGTCAGGTCTGCTGCAAACCATGGCATACATTATGCTTCCAACTCCATTTGTATAAGGTATCTTGCTCATTTGAGATTTATCTTGATGACTCTTAGGACATTGATCAGCTGTGAGTTTGAAGTGTTATCCAAGAGGGGTAGAGACTGATCTTGACTCATGCATATTTAACCTTCTCAAGACCTTCAGTATGTAGTCCTGCTGAGTCAAGAACATCCTTCCAGCTGCCTTGTTCCTGATAATATCCATACCCAGAATTCTCTTTGCACTTCCAAGGTCTTTCATGTCAAAGGTTGAACTGGGCTTATTCTTCAATTTCTGAATTCTTCCAAGACTTTTGCTAGCAATTAACATATCATCCACATAAAGTAATAGATATGTAAGTACATCAGAGCCTTGCTTTTCCAGGTACACACAGTTGTCATACTTGCATCTGATGAAGCCTATTGACACCATGAAGCTATCAAACCTTTTATACCACTGCTTTGGACTTTGCTTAAGTCCATACAATGACTTCTTCAGCAAACATACCTTTTCTTCATCTTCTGATAGTATGAACCCTTCAGGCTGTTGCATATAAATGGTCTTTTCAAGCTCTCCATGTAAAAATGCAGTTTTTACATCTAGCTGTTGTAACTCCAGTCGATCTTGATTCATCTTAGACAATAAAATCCTTATAGAGCAGTGCTTCACAACTGGTGAGAACACTTCATTGAAGTCAATTCCGTCCCTTTGTGTGAATCCTCTTGCAACTAACCTTGCCTTATATCTGATCAGCTCCTCTCCATATGCCCCAATCTCAGATTTTTTCTTGAATATCCATCTTGAGCTGACAACCTTCAACCCTTTTGTTTTATTCACAAGAAACCAGGTATTGTTCTTTTCAAGTGAATTTAACTCCTCTTTCATAGCTGAAATCCACCGATCTTTATCCTTTCTTGTCACTGCATCAGCATAGGTTTGAGGTTCTTGATACTCTACTTCTTCTGCCACAGATAAGACATATGAGATCATATCAGCCTGCCCAAACCTGATTGGTGGATGAATGCTTCTCCTATGTCTGTCTCTGGCCAAACTATAGTTTTTCAAATCTTGACCCTCTTCATCTGAACTTTCAGTTTGATTTTCAGAGTCACTGTCTCCTGATGCATTTGTAAATCTTCTTGAGGATTTCTGATATCAGAGTTGTTTTGGGCTTGTTCTTCATTCTGACTTCTGGTTGTATGCTCCACCTCAACTGGTGTATGTCTGATTATGGGGTTATCCTCAGTATCCTGAGTACTTCCAGATGTACCATATCCCATGACTTTCTCATTGAAAGTCACATCTCTACTGACAATACATTTCTTGTGTCCAACTTCAAGACACTACAATCTATACCCTTTGACACCTTTTGGATATCCCAGGAAGATGCACATCAAAGCCCTTGGTTCCAACTTATCTTACCTTATGTGTGCAAAGGCTAAGTAACCAAATACCTTCAGATTATTATAATATGACAGCTTACCATACCAAAGTTCATATGGGGTTTTAAAATCAATAGCAGATGAGGGTGTTTTGTTTATCAAGTAGCATGCAGTATTAACTGCCTCTCCCCAGAATACTTTAGGTAGTTTAGCATCTGACAGCATGCATTTGACCTTTTCCAAAATAGTCTTGTTCATTCTCTCAGCAAGTCCATTTTGTTGAGGATTTGCTGGAACAGTCTTGTGTCTTGTTATGCCTCTTTCTTTGCAGAAATTCTCAAACTCTTCTGACACATACTCAAGCTCATTGTCAGTTCTGTGATGTTTTAAGGATCTGCTCCTTTTGTTCTCTTGTTCCAGAAGTCATTCCCTAAATTTTTCAAAGACTTCACTCTTCTGCTTCAGGATGATCACCCATACCTTTCTGCTAAAATCATCAATGATAGTCATGAAGTACTTTCCACCTCCATGAGTCTCCGTTCTTGCTGGTCCCCAGATGTCCGAGTGTACATAGTCCAGAGGTGCATCAGTTTGATGTTTCCCTCTTGTATGAGTGTTTCTTGGATTTCCCTTATACACAGTGATCACAAAAATCCAATTTGATTGTTCTTGAATCCCCAAATGCCTTCTGTTTGGAGAGTTCATTCAGTCCTCTTTCACCAATGTGTCCTAACATCTTGTGCCACAAGATAGCATCAGAGTTTCCCATAACTGCATTTACTGATCCAGCAGCTGAGTTACCAATTAAAATGTACAAGCCATTGACATTCTTGCCCTTCATCACAATGTTGTTCTCCTTGGTTATCAAGATGAATCCATTATTTGTATTGAATTCATATCCCAAAATATTAAGTGATCCAAGTGAAATAAGATTTCTCTTTAGCTCAGGTACAAATCTGACATTTTGTAGTATCCTCTCAGCACCATCTTGCAGTCTCAGCTTTATTGAGCCAGAGCCTCTGACTTTGCACATCTGATCATTCCCTAGGAGTATTGATCCACCATCAAATTTCTTGAGATCCCTGAATAGATTTTCATTGGGACACATATGAAAAGAACAGCCGGAATCTAACACCCAATCTTCACTCAGCTTGACATCAGTGACAACCAAAACCTCAGCACTATCATATCCTTTCTGAGCAGCAATTGTGACATCAGCCTTTTGATCCTCTTCTTGCTTCCTAGATTTGTCAGGACAATTCTTCTTGAGATGTCCCACCTTCTGACATGATAAACATTTTCTCTTCTCCATAAATTTACCAGATTCGAGGCCTTTACCATTCTTTTTCTTCTTTCCTTGAAACAGTTTCTTCCCTTTCTTGAACTTTATATTCAGCTCTTCACCTTGATTTGTGTTCTTCCTTTCAGATTGTATTTGAAGCGCCTTAGTTTTCAATGCATTCTGAATATCATCAGGTGACATCTTCTCTTGCCTTCCAAATAACAGAGCATCCTTGAAATTCTCTAAGGATCTTGGTAGAGAATTCAGTAACATCAAGGCTTTATCCTCATCTTCAATCTTGACTTCAAGATTCTCCAAATCATCCACTACCTTATTGAATTCTTCAAGTTGTTCAACTAAATCCCTTTCTTCAGTCATTTTGAATGAATGAAGCCTCTGCTTCATAAACAACTTATTTGTAACCGACTTTGTTTGATACACCTATTCCAGCCTATTCCACACATCAATGGTAGTCTTCTCCTTGTACACCTCCCTCAGAGGTTTGTCCCCCAAGCACAAGATGATTGTGCTATGAGCCTTGTCCAGAATCTTCTGCTTCTTTGCAGGTTCTGATGTGGATGATGAAGATCATTGATCAGCTGGTTTCAGAGCATTTGATAATCCATGGTGTGTGAGGAGAGATTTCATCTTCACCTTCCACAAACCAAAATCATTAGCTCCTGTGAATTTCTCAAACTCCATCTTCATAGAAGCCATGGCAGTGGATTTCATCAACAATTTCGTTTCCCACAGACTGCGCCAATTGTTGAATAAAATTGTTGAATTAAAGAAATGAAGAAAACTGAAGAACAACAAGATTTATGTGGTTCGATCCAAAAAATGATCTATGTCCACGGATGAGGCACCTCTCTCACTAATCGATTGAAGATACAAATTACAAGAATTAATATGGGAATTGAATCTCTATCTATGTTTCTGAGAATTTCTCAATGTGTTTCATACTATCCATATATGCGTATATATAGGTATATATGAACCCTAATTAATGCGTGTGATCATAACCAACCAACAAGGAACTTCTACAGTTATAACAAAAAATGAATAATGATCTGAACCCAACGGTTTTTAGGTTTGATTTGTTAAAACTGCTCACCAATTGCCCAACTTGGAAGTTTAAACTGCTTCGTAACTAATTCTTGGTTTAATTCCTGACTTAGAATTAGTAATCTCTTTCATGTCTGCTGATTTGATATGTCCTCAACTGAGTCTGAGCACTCAGTTGATATCATCAGTAGACCTTCATGCTGACTAACCAGCCTAACCAACCATCCTGACCATCATCCTGACCAACCATCCTGCCTACCATCCTGACCAACCATCCTGACTTAGTCAGCTGACCTCCTCAGCAGATATACCAGATGATCTCAGTAGCCTTACCAGATGACTTCCTCAGCGGACTTCCCAGATGACTCAGTGGACTTATTAAATAGCCGATGACCGTCAGTAGACATATCAGATGACCATCAGCTGATAGTATAGAATTCAATTATCACCAGTACTTTGCTCATCTGATCTTTAATTTCACTTTCTTTTCACTCATAACACTTAGGAACATTAAAATGTAAAGTGGATGACTCACATCATTGGACTTCAACTTGCATAGACTCATATAGGAAAGAGCTTCATTCAATGAAGAGTGATCCCACTTTAGTATTCTGGAAAATGAATCTGCATAAGTGGGCTCGATGAGGTTTGCATGTTCTCAAAGCCAAAACTGATAGCGATGAAACAAACAACAAGTTAAATATTACCTAAGAAAAAATGGTGTATAGATCAAGGGGTCATGATCCATTATAAGAAACTAAAAACATATAATTAAAAAGTTACATCATGTATTACTAAAAAATCACACGTATTATTATTGAATATTTACACCATTAAAAATAAACTTTTCAATAATAACATTTGTAACTTTCAGTAGTATTTTATCTAACTTTTTAAAAATTCATTTGAGTTGCACTATGCACCTGGTGCTTTCAAAACTAAAGCCCTATTTTGTGTTTAGACGCTTATGAAAGCCCCCTTCTTGTAACCCCCTTCAGTATACTACGGGGGGTCTAATTTTAAAATCGATTAGGATCCTATTAATATTAGGATCGATATTGATTTTATTATAAATTATGTTTTCAAAATTTTTATTTACAGTAAGCATGTTCTATTAATTCCAGCATTCCATCATATTTTAATTTTTGAAAAAATTTGTTATAATGCACAGTAAACATCCAAGTTAAATTACATTGTTTATAGGAAAAAAATAAAGAGGATACACTTTTTCTTTAAATTGAAAAGAGGGACAAGTGTATAAAATTTATAATAAATCATACTCAGAATGAGTTTGCAAATATCATAAAAATTTCGAACTTTTTTCTTTTTGTAATAAAATTAAAAAATTAACTCTCTTTGTAACTTCTCTTTTATATTCTTTTAACTAGTAATTCTCCCGTGCGATGCACGATTTGAACGTTAATAAAATGTAATATGAAATAAATAGATATTATTAAGATTAAATTAATAATAATAACACAATTTTATGAGAATAAAATTATACTTTATCCATTTTAAAGTAATTATCCCCTTAATAATAATTATCATCTCCATTTTAAATTTATACCAAACACTATATAATGTTTTGGTGAGTTTTGATTGCCCCAATGCATGTCTATCATGATTATAGTTTGTTTATCTTTTCATATTTTGGTGATGCATGTTTTTTTTTAAACTCCACCCCCCATTTCCCTTAATTCGTTCACAGAGGGAATCGAACACAGGTCACACATTCAAGTGAGGAGCCCGGTGGCCAGGTGAGCTAGCCCACCTAGTTTTTTTGGTGATGAATGCTTTGCACAGAAAACAAAGTTATTTTAAGGTTAAATATTAAAAATTTTAATCTACGATTGATTTTCTAAAATATTTTGATATTTGCGTGATTCTTAAGTTGGTAATTTTTTATTTTTTTTGCATGCATTTTATTTTGGTAATTGTGTATTTTGTAATAAGAAAACTAAGTGATACATATTTGAAGTTATGTACACAATACATATATAAAAATTTAGTGTGCTTATCTGTTTAGTTTTAGTATAATTGTATTTATAGGTATAGATTTTTAGTATATTTTTTTGTATAATTGTATTTATAGGTATAGATTTTTAATTTTCTTTTCACTTACAATGTGAAGCATAATAAAATTCTGCATATTTGCATTTTGTGTTTTACATGAAGGTGGATTTTTTAAATGATATTTTTATTTATTAGATATTTGTAGTAAATTTAAAATTTTAATTTTCCCCTGGGTGCTTTATGTGTGTTGCTTTAGAATGTTTACTAATGTAAAAAAAAAAAAATATTGAACAGTCAAGTACTAATTATTATTTTATTTTTTGACAATTATTATTTCCATTGTCTCATAATTGTTTGCATTTTTTTTTTCGTCCCACAATTGTTTTCACACCCTATGAATGAAAAGTTAACTTTAATTTTATCATCAAACATTTACACAAAATATTAATTATGTTTACATTTAATCAACTAATTTTATTATTTTAATAATATAACTTCACACATCATTCTACTTTTTAAAAATTGTGCACTTATTAAGGTGAAAATACTCCTAGAACGGAGTAATTATTTGTGAAAGTATTACTGATTACGAATATAAAGAAATACTATTTAAAAATAATAATACCTTTAATGTTGAATTTGATTCTATATCTAATAGTGGACTGCTTTAAAGTTATATTTATAGTTTGAAATATAAATTTAATTACTATTACATAAAAGTTGTATGTTTGTAGAAGAATAAAATTATTTATTTGCATGTCATTTTAACATAAAATAAATTTGTAATATAACTATAGTAATTTTTTTTAAAAATAGTTTTTGAATCAGGCTGTTTGAACTATCAATAAGATTTATTGCAACCACAAAAATAAAAGATATACACATGAAAAATAGAAAACAATATATTCAACTATTGTTCATTAATATTTAGGCGCGTTCTATTCACAATTTTATCTGGAAGTGAGTTATGTGTTCACTCGCCACAATAACTACTGACTTCAATGATGTACTGAATGATCTGCAATTGATTGATTTGGGGGAAAAGGAGCTAGATACACATGGCTCAATAATAGAACTGGAGATGGGGTTATTAAAGGAAGGCTCGATCGATTTGTGGCTAACCAAGCTTGGAGGGATCTTTTTAAAAATTGTGAGGTACAAAATTTGGGTTTCTATGGATTCGATCATCGTGCTATTGAAATCACTTTCTCGGATGGGGATTTTGTTAAATGGCACAACAAAAGGGAGCTGTTTAGATTCGAAAATAGCTGGTTTCTCGAGGAATCGTACGACAAACAGCTTAAAGATATCTGGGCAGTGGCAAGAGAGGAAAACGAGATTCACAAAGCATTAAGGGTGTGCAACAAGGAGTTGTCTTGTTGGGCGAAAACTACGGTGGGGAATCTCCATAAAAAAATCGGTGTGGAAAGGGAAAAGCTGGAGAAGAAGATTGATGAGACTGAGACTAAGCAGGATTGGGAGGTTATTTAGGAAGCCGGAAATAATTTACATAAATGGGAGGCACAAAAAGAGTTGTACTGGGGTCAAAGGGCAAGACAAAATTGTCTCACGGAGGGTGACATAAACACTTCCTATTTTCATCGAAGGGCCTCAGAAAGAAGAAGAATCAATACTATCAAGGGCCTTTTTGACAGTAGTGGCAGCTGGTGTACAAAGCAAGAAGAGTTGGGTAGTATTGTGTATGACTTTTTTTGAGGATTTGTTCAAATCTACAAACCCCTCAATTGTAGACATGGAGGGAGTGATCCAACAAATCCAATCTTTGTTCAATCAACACACTGAGGAGATTCTAAACCCAAATTTCACTGCAGAAGAGGTTAAGCAAGCCATTTTTTATTTGAACCCAAATAAGGCTCCAGACATTGATGGATTCCAAGCCTCGTTCTTTCAAAAGGCGTGGGATACTGTAGGGAAGGAGCTTACGGAAGGTTTGTTACACGTATTGAATGGCGAAAGCAGCATGGAGGATTGAAACGAAACTCTCATAGTCCTTATTCCTAAAGCGAAAAGCCCAGGCTATCTAAAGGATTTTCGTCCAATAAGTCTTTGCAATATCTCTTACAGGATCCTTGCATGAACTATAACTAATAGGCTGCGAAAATCATGGATCTGATAGTGGATGAGTTCCAAATCGCCTTTGTCCCGGGGAGGTTAATTTCAGACAATGTCCTTATCGCTTTTGAGTGCTTACATTGGATAAGAAATAATCAAAGCAGCTGCGGGTATGGAGCTTTGAAACTGGACATGTCCAAGGCGTATGATAGAGTGGAATGGGATTATCTTAACAGAGTGCTGCAGAAGGTGGGTTTTAATGATAGGTGGGTGCGACTGTTTATGAAATGTGTCACTTTAGTGTCGTACATGATTAATATCAACGGAGAAGTGGGAAGCAGGTTCACACTGACAAGGGGTCTAAGACAGGGGGATCATCTATCCCCCTATCTTTTCATTTTGTGCGCACAGGGCCTTTCTTCAATGCTCAAGAATCTGACGGCTAAGGAGCAGTTCAGTGGAGTGGTAATTGGGAGGGGTGCACCCGAAGTGACACATCTCTTCTTTGCAGACGATAGTGTCTTACTCTTTAAAGCGAAAGAAGATGGTTGCAAGGCTATCAAGCAGGGACTGGACCTCTATGGAAGGGCCTCGGGGCAGGTGATAAACTTCGAAAAATCATCTATTTGTTTTAGTCCAAACACACGAGCCAGCAACAGGGACCTTTTATGTGGCATCCTACAAGTCTGCCAACGCCAGGGCCATCAGCTTTACTTAGGATTACCATCTTTCTCACTGAAGCAAAAGTGTATTCAGTTTGCTTTCATAAAAAATAAAGTGCTTAACAAATTACAAGCTTGGAAAGTGAAGGATTTCTTCGACGGAGGATGAGAGATCCTTATTAAGAGTGTGCTACAAGCAATCCCTACTTACACGATGACATGTTTTAGAGTTCCCACCTCCATTTGCCATGAGATTGAAGCTGCTATTGCTAAATTTTGGTGGAGTGGTAGCCAACAAACTAATAAGACCCATTGGTTGGCTTGGGATCAGCTTTGTAAAGCAAAAAACAAGGGTGTGTTGGGTTTTAGGAATCTGCAGCTTTTTAATAAAGCCTTGCTTGCGAAACAAGCATGGAGAATTATGGTGCAACCGGAGCTATTGGTTTCAAAGTTGATGAAGGCACGCTACTTTAAAGATGCAGACTTAATGGAAGCAGGACTCGGCTCCAACCCTTCTTTCGTCTGGAGATGGATTCAGTGGGGGAAGGAACTGCTAGACAAGGGGATATCGTGGAGGATCAAAGATGGGAAGAGGATCAGTCTTTATAAGGACGCCTGGATTGCAAATATTCCAAAGGGGAGGCTTATATCCAGGAATGCAAGAGCCCCATCTGTGGGCACCTTCATTACGGAGCATGGGACATGGAATGAAGGGTTACTCCGGGAAGTTTTCCTTCCGTGGGAGGTTGATGGGATTTTGCAGACTGAAATTCACCCGAGCAGTAACAGCGACACAAGATTTTGGAGCGGAGAAGCAAGAGGAAAATACACTGTGAAGTCGGGCTATTCTGTGGCGGTAAATAGCAAAGCAAGTCTGCGAACCGAGGAGGGGTCAAATACAGCAAAAGAAGATGAAAGATGGTGGAAGAGTTTGTGGTCGTTGAAAATTCCCCCCAAAGTTAAATTTTTTGCTTGGAAACTGGTAAGGGAGGCAGTGGCGACGGAAGTAAATATAGTACGACATCATATACCCGTATCACATTCGTACTTCTTGTGCGGACATCAAAAGGCAGACAGCAGACATGTGCTTTTCTTTTGCCCCACAGTGAAATTAAAGTGGAAAGAAGCGGGATGGTGGGTTACGGTTAAGCGGACTAGCCAGGGACAGGCGGGTACCAAAGCATTCTTGCAGGAGTTGTTTAAGGAAAAGAACCTAGGCTGGTTGAAGAGATATTGATGATTGCGTGGGGCATTTGGAAATCTCGCTGCGAAGCGAAGCATGGGGCTGCACGGCTCCTGAGCATGGAGTCCGGCAACAGCAAGTTTGCTGAGGAGGAGGAGGGAGGGAGAAAACGAATTAGGGAGTCATGGGCGCTTGCCTTGCTGGATAACTACAGAAAAGCAAATAACATCCTTAGGGATATTTCACAAGGCGGGCGCTCCTTGAGGAAATACACGGAGAAGATTAACCCTGTTGATGAGCATGCACTTTTTGTTGACGCAAGTGTGGATTATGAGAATGGTGAAGCTTCAATTGGATACTGCATTCAGTCGGGGAATGGACAGATTTTATGTAAATGAGGTCAGCGAATTAACATGAAGAGGATGATTATGGAAGCGGAGCTCATGGCGGCAAAAATTGGTTACAAAAGTGCCTCGAGAGGCATGTCACAAAGTTGTCCTCTTTCTTGATTGCATCGACGCGGTGGAGGTATTAAGGCAGGGGATTCAATGTTATGATAGCAGTGATGAGCCGATAACCTTCATCCGTGAGGCGATGTTCAAGGGCCACGTTAGAACGGTTTCTTACATTCCGCGGCTGGAAAATACACTTGCTCACGACATGGCAAGAAGCGTTCAGGGAGTTCCAAAACCTCTTGACTGGTTTGGATGATTTCTTCTACTATGAAATTCACACTTTGATGCTCTGTCTATGCTTAGTTGTAATGATCTGAGTGTTTATTCCTGTAAAAAAAAATTGGTAAAAATTGTTACATTTATAGATTAAAAAAATAGAAAAGCTCATGAGTAGGCCCACGTGACATTGGCAACTAACTTTGTGTGGGTAACGCCTAGTGTTCTGTGACAAATTTTTACATACACTTTTTTTTTTTTTGTAATATATTTTAAAGAAAGCAATCATGATTAGGAAAGAAAATTTCCAAGTAGAAAGAAAAAATGGGCGGGAAACTGTGCAATTATTTTAAGCAAGACTATTGTATTTATATATATAGATTATTAATCATATTGATAATAACTTAATCATCGCAGTCCATCAAAATTGGAAAATGGATGACAGGAGGCGTGAGCCATTTCTTTTAAAAAAGAGCTCAAATTTTATAATTTTTTTATCGTACAACTCGATCACTTTTAAATATTTTTTGTTATTTAGTAAATGTTCAATAAAAAAATTGATATCGCCTAGTAAAAAATATACTTAAATTGAAGACTGAAATTTCTCGTGTTTTTCAAAATAATTACTTTCTTTTAAAATGCAAAAAAATCCAAATTGATAAAGATGATCTAGAGAAACATTAACCAACATTGCCAATTTTTTAATAGGTAGACCACACTTGTCAACTTTTCATGATATCAGTTACTCTTTTAAACTTTTTATATGTTCGACTAATAATCTAGTCGCCAAAACAAAAATCGATCATGGGTAATCAATTGTACTTTTAGGGGTGTTTTTTTCATAGATTAGGGTGGAGTACATTCCTAATTCTAAATAAAATGCTGTTTGGTTTTTAAGATTTGAGCCAAAGATTAAATCCTGGTCGGATATTTAAATTCAATCTAATATTACAAAAAATAGATCATTTGATTCCAACTATTACATTATTAATTTTAAGAAAATAATCATAAATATCAAACACGTACTATTTTAAAATTAGAATTACAATCAATACAATCCATTGAAATTCTATCCTACTCAATCTATCCTATCTAGGAAACCAAACACCTCCACAGTTTATGACTATGATTTCTATACACATATTGAAATAAATTATATTTATCCACCATTTAAACGTATAAAATCAATTTACTCTTTTTCCAAATTTGTTACTCTATATATTCCGTCAATATTTTGATATGGATATTCAAGAGTCACCGGAACAAAGGTTGGGGCTTAACATTTCTGTTTTTCTTTCTCAAATTTGAAGAATAATACAATGGGTGAGTCTCTTGTGAGCCCGAGTTCACATAAATTTGTATCACTTTTATATATATATTTTATCACCATTATAAAAATATAGTTGAGTTTTCAATAGTGATAGTGTATATGCATAAAAATGATAATTGATAAACTCGAGTTCACGGTGAACTCAGGTTTATACAAGCTTAATGTATAATGAAGTATGTTTTATATGAAAATGATTTATGATAAACTTATCATAAAATTGTGTTAAATTATCATATCTTTGGTCAAGTGTATTAAAATATTAATTAGGAGTATTATCAAAAGTTAGGGTCAATAAAATTTGTAACAATTATAAAAGAGTATCATTAACCTATATTTTTTATACTTCTGATAATATTTTTAATACTCCTAGTTAAATGTTTGATACTATAAAACTTTACCATTATATTTTTATATAAAAAGTTGGTCTATATTATTAGTGAAAATTCAGTCTTGTGTTTACTTAAAAATCACATATGTTACAAGGAGTATAGGAAAGAAGGCGAATAGCCCATGCAAAATGAAGCAAGAAAGGTGAACAACTCATACAAAAATGATGAGTGGCGAGCAGCTCATTATTAGCTGGTCGCCTCTTAACAAAGAAAATACACTAGCTGCTCGTCACTCAATAGGCTGATCTCCAGTTTCAAGAAGATAACTAGTTTTATTATTTTCCAGACATTTTTCTTGTAATTATCTAATGTTAGACACGTAAGGGGACACATGTAAACACTCAGTGATACGTGGCAAAGACCTTGCCACATCCTACTTGTACTTTGCCTATAAATAGGCCCAATTTCATAATAAATGGCAAAAAAATCATTGCTTTAACAAACTTCTGCCCAAATTCCTTCTCTTCACACTCTCTTCTAATTCCAATAATCTCACAATTAGATTGTTGATGAGATTTAGTATCTAATGCCACATTAATCGCAATGTATAAAAATTTCATCAACAATTTTCTTCGAACAAACTCTGCTGAATGCACAACTTAAAATTCAAATTAGACACACACACAAATACATATATATGCACATACACATAGCTTTGGGGTGATCAGCGATTGGGCTGCTCCTGGTAAGATCAAAGTCATATTTCAAAATTTAGTGGTGGATTATGGTGATTAGCTGCAAAGTATTTACTCGGAATATGATTATTTTCCAATCCTCGATCGGTTATAGATGAGAAGATTAGCTGATGCATTTTGATTTCGTGATTAGTTACAAAGATTCTCTACTAATTATACTCCGATTAGCTTAGATGTACTCAGATTATGTGATTGTTTTTGTTCGGTAGAATGCTGCAGGGTGCGCTCCGTTATTGTAAATTACGCATTGCATATAATGCGTCTTATAAATCACTTTTATTTTCTAGCTAAGATATCTTTTATGATCGATACATTTCTTCTCTAATTGACCGGAGTATCTTCGGTGGTTGTCAAACCTTTTTCTTCAGTAATCTATGAATGTCTCATTGTAAAAGTTTGCGTAGCTTAATTCTAGATGTGTCCGTGTATTCCTAAATGCAATCTAAACTTTCCTGGTTTTTTGTCAAATTGGTGGAGTGTGCCCTAACTTTCTTTGCTCTACCACTTCTACCGATCGATTTTGTGTTTCTGATTCCATCTAATTGTGTTATTGTCCAAGGTTGGAGGATTCATTTCGATTTCGTAACGAATAGTTCGTTTATATTGATTGGTACGCCTATAGAGAGTTGTCTAAATTGATTGAGTATTTAAATAGATTTTGATTTGAACGAGTGATATGAAACATACTTGGTCTAGTACATAAGTACGTCTTTAAATTTCTACAAGGTATCAGCTAGAAATCATATTCTTATTAAGAGTTGGTAAAAAAAGATAGAGAAGAGTGAATTTGATGGGGGTACTTGTTTTGTCACAAGTCTCTCTCTCTCTCCCCCCCCCCCCCCTAAGAATGGGAGATTTTGTGTTATTAATTTGATGAAAGAAGAGCACTGATCACATAATTCATACATTTTTTTTTCTGCTTCATATGCTCTTCATGCATAGATATATTATTACATTATGCTTTCATGGGGTCACTAATATGGAAATCTATATAATGTCCAAATTTCTCCTTTCCCTATCAAGTAATTACCCCAAAATCTTGTTTCACGTGCATAAGGTAATCAACGGTTGTGTTTGGATCAAAGAATTTAAAATATATGCATTTGATACAAAATATAAAAGAGTGATATAGAGATTTTAAGCTCATGGATTTTAATTCAAATTACAGATCTAAATACATATTTACACCTAATTAATCACATATTTGTTTGCAATATTTAATCATGACCTATCTAGTTTCAAACAAAATGCATTAAAAAGACCGCAAACTATAGGAAGTTGTGTTGTCTATGACTAGACCATTGAGATGGATGCAATTTATAAATGAGAGCCCAATTTAAAGCTCATGTATATTACCTTATTTGTGTTTTATTTTGGTTGCAGCTATGGAACACAAGCTTGTGGAATAGGGATCAACTAATGATAAGCGCATATCATGAAAACATATTTTTGTGGAGTTACATTCTTATGGAAAGCAGAGAATTGCAGCTGCCACTTTGGATGGTCTGGAACCTATTGATGTTGGAGTCTTTATTGGCAATCTGCCCTATTGTTACGATGGGGCAAAGATTGTTGACATGATTCAAGCATACAGAAGAGTCCAGGTATGTTAACTTTGTAAATTTGACATGTGTAGTATAATTACTTGATTCAAGTAAATTGTTTACTTTTTAAGGTCGTTTTCCACGGTAAGCGAAGAAGAAGCAAGGTTTATGCGTTTGTTAGAATGAGCAGCCGAGAAGAGATGGAGTTGGTGATTGAGAACCTCAGTGGGATGGTAAGTCAGAAAATGTACACAAAACAGACAATAAGCTTACTAACATGACTAATTTTCCTTGCAGTAATTGCAGATATTTGTTGGAAGAGTTATGTAGCTCACACATATCTTCAACAGAAAAAAGAACAGTGTTGTTGCTCTGACCTTGATTGTAAGTTTCAAATTTTCTTAATATTAGTTTTATGATGTCATGATTATTTAATTTGGTTTTGATCAAGTAGTGATAAATGTTTGATAGTGAGTTTATTGATGATGGAATGCTGATGTGGGTGATTAGTGTAAAAATTGCTCGAAATTCATGTACTTTATTTGATCATTTTAATAGAATTTCATGCATTTTTTTACATTAATTTGATTAAGTGAACTTAATTGTGTGAATATTTCTTGTGTTGCAGTTTTATATGAAATTTGAGATGAAGTCGTGATTTAAATTGTTGAATTATTTTTTGGAATTAATTAAGGTATTGTTTTTCTATGTAATTAAATTGTTGACCCAAATTGTTATTAATTTATTTGCTAAATTTAGAAGCATAAAGAATTTGAGGCCCATTATTATTGGTTTGAAATGCAGAATGACAAATGAAGATTAGGAAACCACTCTACAACTTTGACCATGAATGAGGAATACTGAGAGAAGGGAAGGAAACGTGATTTTGTTCAAACCACATCAAATAAGATGGGGTGGGGTGGGGTGGGGTGGGGTGGGGTGGGGGGAGTTACAATTCCATCCCCACTTGGGCCGAGCCCGATTTTTATGGGCTGGCCCAATTTGATTTTTTAAATTTCTTTAAATATTTTTATATGGTACTACTTTTTTTTATAAATCTTTTCTATATTCTTATAAGTTATACATTTTAAATTTTTTTAATTTTATTTTCTTTTAAATACTTTCAATGAATATTTTAATTGTATAAATATGGTCAAGAAATATATGCATCTTCATTGAAACTTTCTCAAAAGATATTTTTAATCAAAAAAATTATCTCAATTTATTAATTAATTAATTTGTAATATTAAAAATCTGAATTAGATAAGATTGACAATACTTTATTTAAAATCTTGATAATGTTATTTAATTTAATTAGAAGTTCATATGTTTGTTAGTATGAATTATAATTCAAGCTTATTAAAGGGATGTTGAATTAGATATTTAATTTTTTTTATGAATTTGAGTTTATAAAGGATTGTTAGAAAATTGTTGTTTGAATTTATTTTTGTGAACTATATTTTTTAAGGTTTGTTGAATTACTTTTATTTAAATATTACTATATAGAAATTTGAGTTTTATTTTAATTTATTAAATTATTTTTGCCAAACTATATAATATTTTTTTGACTATTTGAGTAGTATTTGTATACAAAATGACCAATTAATAAGTTATATATAGAAATCAAATGTAATGGTGATATATTAAAAAAAATCGGACAGATTTGACCCAGTAGCCCAGAGGCCCGTCTTGGGTCAGGACGTGCTTGAAAATAAGTTGTCCATAAAAACATAAAGGCTCGGTGGGTCGGTACCGGCCCTGCCCATTTGACATCTATATATATATATATATATATATGGATGAATGATTATTATTTTTTGACCAAATTTAGTGTATGTGACGAAGCACTAAAAATTATCACACAATTTTAAAAAATAAATAATTCTAAAAGTTATTTAGTAGATTTTAAAATAGACATTTACTTTTACCGATAATAACATATTTATTTAAGACAAACACTTATATACAAATTTCTACGGATCTAAGATCCGTAGAAATATCCATTTTTGAAAATTCGCGGGTCTAAACCGGGTCGGGTCAAATTTGAGTATTTTTTTCCAAAATTCGCTTAGCTTGTGATTTTCGCTCCCAGGTATATTACAATTGAGGCAAATGCATGCTACTTTAAGACAAAACGTGTGTTACAACCAGATTAAATGTTATTTTCTACACATATTCATTTATTTTTGAAGAAGTAAATATTTTTCATGCAATGTAACACATGTATATGTTACATTGTATGTGTAACACATATTTATTCTTAATAAAAATACATTTTATCCTATAGTAACACATATATGCTCATATAATAACACAAATTGAGGAACAAATATGTGTTACAATTAGAGTAAATATGTATTACTGCAAATTTATGTTAAACTTGGAGTAAATTTGTGTTACTACAAATGTGTGTTACATCTAGAGTAAATGTGTGTTACAATTAGAGTAAATGTGTGTTATTGCAAATGTATGTTACAATTAGAGTAAATGTGTGTTTCTGCAAGATCAAATGTGTGTTACTGTATGCACAAACATTTATTTATCCTTATAAAAATATATATTATATTTTATATAACATATATAAGGTATTAAATGATGTATTAAGTACATGAATAACATATTATTAACATAAATCAACAAAGAAAATAAAAAATAAATTAAGTAACACATATTTATACTTGCAGAAATACA
>JAPKLY010000023.1:1735700-1747223 GCA_026898435.1 Prunella vulgaris | reverse complement strand
TTACTTGAAAAGTACAAAAAATTAATTTTTTAAGAATTAGTAACACAGATTTTGCCTAATTGTAACACACTTTGCCCAAATTGTAACATACCTGGGAGCGAAAAAACATGGAACTACAAGTTGCGCGAATTTTGGGAAAAAATATCCAAATCTGACCCGACCCGGTTTAGATCCGCGAATTTTTAAAAAATAGATATTTCTACGGTAGAAATTTGTACACAAGTGTTGCTCTTTATTTAATTACTTTAAGCATTGAGTAAGTCTCCTGTGCACCATATCCATTATGCAATTTAAGTATATTTTAAAAAAAACTATACCATTTATTATTTAAAATTTACATATATTATTACTAAAAATTACTACCTCCGTCTCAGGGGTATTTGCACCCCTGAAATGACACGGAGTTTAAGAAAAATGTATTTTTTAAATAAAGTAGTGGTATATGGGTAAATGTGTGGAAAGTTTTGTGAGTGTGCACGCAAATCGATGTTTCCCTTTTAAGTAGTGTGCAAATTGATTTGGGACAACCCAATATAGAAAGTGCGCAAATTGGTTAGGGGCGGAGGGAGTATAAAATTAAAAATAAAATTTTCATTAATAATATGTGTAATTTTTTAATAATATTTTATATAATTTTTAATAATATATTTTAATTACATGATGTATTTGATGCTAAAAAAAACCAAAGGGATAATATTATGGGAAAACTCCAATTTAAATGAGGAAAGAATAATAATGTGGAATCTAGTGAGAAAAGTTTGCAATCATATGATATGACAAAAAAATAAACAAAGGAAATGCAGCCACGGCGCTAAAACAACACAAGCATACAACAAATCCCAGGATGCGACATATCACTCCATACACACCACATTCACTCGCCGATTGAAAACCCCACCTACTCAGCCCTTTCTTCTCCATTCACAAGCGCCCGGACAAGTTTGATACCGAGAAATGGGCCTGAAAGACGACGACTTAGAGCGCACTCACGGCGGCTTGGTGGTGGTGAAACCGAAGCCTCAGAAGGGCTTCACTTCGAAGGCTATTGACTGGTTGGAATGGGCATTTGTGAAGATGATGCATGACCCCAAACAACCCCTTCACTACCTCTCCGGCAACTTTGCGCCCGTTGATGAGACTCCTCCACTCGCCGACCTTCCTGTTAAAGGCCATCTCCCGGTGAGTGGCTTCAATTTTGTCTCTGCAGGCGTTTGATCGTGTTGATTTTCCGAGCCTGTTACTCGATTTCTAGTGTTGTTTTTCTCTAAATTTTATCTATTTGGTAAATCTGAATTTGCCTAGTTCTTTGTGAAGCTATGATGTTTTCGAGGCTGTTTGTCTTTCAGCCTCTAGTATTATTTCCTTTTAATATTGTTGATTGACTTACAAATTCATGCTAATTTTCCTAAAAATAGTACGAGTTCTACAGCTTTGGTAGCAATCTGAATCCAGAACTGAAAATTAACACACTGCAGGAATGCCTCAATGGCGAGTTTGTGAGGGTTGGTCCTAACCCAAAGTTTGCTCCAGTTGCTGGATATCATTGGTAATAATTTTTATTTCCTAGAGTCTTTCTTATCTTTTCATGTAAGTTGTTGAGAGTATATGGATAACATTCAATTTGCAGTTTCTTAATTCCACATTCTGTTCATGACTCTCTATTCTAATCTATGAATGGAATTTATCTCTGCATATGAGGAAATCAATTGGTATCTAGCAGTTCAGTTTGTTATCTTAATTCTTATGTGTCAATGATGATCAACT
Organism: Prunella vulgaris; assembly: GCA_026898435.1. Taxonomy (NCBI): domain Eukaryota; kingdom Viridiplantae; phylum Streptophyta; class Magnoliopsida; order Lamiales; family Lamiaceae; genus Prunella; species Prunella vulgaris. The sequence goes on along the minus strand of JAPKLY010000023.1, from coordinate 1,745,459 downwards.
AATCCTCGTCTCTTCTTTCTGCAGGTTTGATGGAGATGGGTGCGTTTTTACTTCGTCCGTTCTAATATTATGATGTTTAGTCGTTTCATTTAGTTTCTCTGCTGGGATGAGTATCTAATATCTTCCCCTGCTTCATTTGTTTTTCCAAATAAACCAGTTGTTTTTATTATGCTAAAACCTGAGATCGAGGGTCCATTTGTTGTGTGATTGTATTTGGTAATTCAGGGTAAATTATTGTCCCTATATGTTTCAGATGGCCTTATTTGAAATCTGATGCCAGTGACCGTCGTTTCATTAGTTTTCTTTATTATTTTGATGGTTGAGTTGGTGATTTACTAGGTTCCAAAATATGAAGCTCATTGAAATTTGGTTAATGTATTTTCTTGTAGATGAGAAGTAAAAAGGTGAAGTTTAATCTTTTATGGTTGCTGTTTTTGATATATAATTTAACATTCAGTTGAACTGATATATCTGCAATCATGCCAAGATATTACTGCTTTTTGGAGGAATAATTTTTTATGATGCAATATTTTTGTCCCTAATACAGTTTATGTACTAACTTTGAATGGTAGTGTACTAAGTACTCGAAAATGTGGAGAAAAAATTACAGTATAAGATGCCAAGGTATTACTGCTTTTTGGAGGATTTTTTTTTTTTTTTAAGATGCAATATTTTTGTCCTTGATACAGTTTATATACTAACTTTGAATGGTAGTGTACTAAGTACTTGAAAATGTGGAAATGATACTGTGGTTTCTTATTATCTTTTTCCTTTTCACTTATGATTGCTTCTGTAAACTTAATCTTATGGTATTTGCTTTGGTATATCTTGTTCATGAGGAGATAAAATATTATGACTTGTTTTGAAATGTTATTTTCACAGTAAACATAATTATTATGGTATGCTCTTTGTATCTGCTGGAATCCTTTACTTTATAGATACACAATTTTGAATTCTCAATGTCATGTTGATTTGTGTGTTTTTTCAACGTGACTCAAATGATGCTTACATTTTGTAGAATGATTCATGGAATGCGCATAAAAAATGGAAAAGCAACCTATGTCTCCCGCTTTGTGAAGACATCAAAACTTAAACAAGAAGAGTATTTTGGCGGATCAAAATTTATGAAGGTATGCAGTTACAATATTTTAATTCCATTGAGTGATTTTTTTTTTTTTTTTAAATCTTGACTCTTTAGTCTCTTATAATTCTCAACTTGATGTGCAGATTGGTGACCTGAAAGGGTTTTTTGGACTTGCCATGGTTAATATGCAAATTCTTAGAACAAAACTTAAAGTATTTGATCTTTCCTATGGACATGGTACAGGTAGGTTATTTACGCTGCTATCCTACTATCCCTCTCTCACTACCTACCAATTGTTAAGAGCCAGGGACTTTAAATAAGCCTATTGTTCATTAATATTACAAGTTAGTACATTCTTTGTTAATATGTTATTCCCTCCATCCTGCTATTATTTACACCCTTGTCTAATTGGGACATCCCACTATTATTTGCACACTCCAAAATGGAAAATTACTCACAAAAACCACCATCACATTATCCTCATATTTACAAAAAAAAATGCAATCATGAAGCAATCCAATAAAGCACTAAACATACTTTTCTTATTTTGTGTGCACAAATTAGGGTCAAATATTGGTGGGACGGAGAGAGTATAAACTATGCATTGTACCCAGTAAATAATTTAGATCATGCCAGTACATGCATGTGTTGTTCTAATATAGAATTTACACTGCGTTTTTTACACTTTGAAGTTTGACTGTTTTCGAATTCTTGGTAATGGTTGAGACGATTAGCTTTAGGAACATCAGAAACAAAACTTTTGATTGTTGTGGGGCTCTCTTTCAGCTAATACAGCTCTAGTGTATCATCATGGGAAGCTTTTGGCGCTCAGTGAGGCAGATAAACCATGTAAGCTTGCTCCCCCTTCGTATCTTAATCCTTGAATGTCTTCCCCTCCATGGGCTTCAGTTTTATTATGTATCAAACCTCCGTCGTCATCGCTTTCTTCTTTCCAATTAATGTTGACTTGCCTTGGTTTAAACCATTTTCTATTTATTTTATAGATGCCATCAAAGTCTTGGAAGATGGAGATCTGCAGACTGTTGGTATGCTGGATTATGACAAAAGACTGTCACATTCTTTTACTGCTCATCCAAAGGTGGACCCAATCACTGGTAAGATTATTTAATGTCCACTTGAGTGTAAAAGTATTTTATGTTAAGATTTGATAAGTTGCTCTTTGTGCGCTATGCCTTCCTCCGTAGTCTGGTAACCTGACAGGTTTATCTCCGCTTGATTTGTCCTCATGCTGCTGTCGTAACTGCCTTGTTACTTTTCATCTAGTGCCATGCTTCTATTTTAACTTCGGAATATCAAGTTATCAGTGTCTTTATGAAAATGAAATACATAGAATAAAACAGATGCCCGAGGAGAGATACCAAGCTCCTTGCTGCACGCCTACACCTTAAAAGTTTCACACAACAGCAAGAAAAATGAGCGTAAATTTGATGTAAACTTTGTCCTACTGCATGGTTAGTTTCAGTTAGCCTCAACTAGGATTAGTTGAATTAATGAGTTAATACATTTATCAACTTAAATTAAAATAGTTCAAATTAACCTTTCCTTGATTCTGGTAAAAACTTTTTCGTTGTATCAACATATTTCTGCCTGTTGTTATCTTCCATTAGTATAAGCTGTTGCCTGTTAGCCTGTTACTAGTTGTCAGACTGTAAAATGGAATAGCTTGCTTTTTTACAAGTATTTTGGTACCTGTCATAAAATCTAATTTACCCTTGTAATCTTTTTTTAGTTGTCATAAGAGCAATAAGTAAAGAACTGAGAGTTAAAGTTGAGTAGTTACAATAATATCCTTGGTAGTGTAATATATATATATATATATATACACATATATATATTTTCTGTCAAGATGCCATAGCCATGCTATAAAATTCGGCATTAGCTGTCATAAAACCAATGAAATTATATACACAAAAGTGCAGCATATTGCTATCATGAACCAGGGAAATTATATACATCAAAGTGCAGCATACTTGAATTGACATTTGTGTTTCAGTTCAGCAGTTACATCTTGAAAATAATATATTTAAAAGGCTTTATTTCTTGTTGCACGAGCAATTTCTCTTATATAAGCTTTTCATGCAGGGGAAATGTTTACCTTTGGCTACTCTCATACACCACCGTATATCACATACAGAGTCATATCAAAGGAAGGTGTTATGGAGGATCCAGTGCCAATAACAGTATCAGAACCAATCATGATGCATGATTTTGCCATAACTGAAAATTATGCAATTTTTATGGATCTACCTCTGTACTTCAGGCCAAAGGTGTGGTGCTTACAGAACAATTTGAATCTCCTAGTCTGTTAATATGAAATCTGATGTAGTATATGTTTTGTTTGCATTCTTTACTTTTACTGGTCTGGCATAATGTGCCTGTTGGTGCTATATGAGTGTCCCTGATATTCTCTTTGTTCTTCACCAATTAATGATTATAACTGAAACTTTTAATGAAACAAACAGAAATTGGGTTTGAGCTGTTTATGTGAATAGATAGATATACAATCCTACATCTAACAACGGCTTATCCAATTTGTCCTCCATTGAAACTACATATGTAGTTTATTGGTAGTCTACATGTTGCATAATGCAGAAATAATCATATCATAGTTTTACAGTCTTGGATCTTAAATCTAATAAACCTTCAACCAATTTTAGGTAGCGATAACTTTGACCAAAGGGTGAATAATGCATATGGATTGCTGTCATGTTCTCTTTATATGTCATGTTTTCCTGATGTTTATAATAATATCCCATACTCTAGTGAACAATAATTTTGTTCATTTAAAAAAATAATGCTGTAAACACAAGAACAGAGCATTTCCTGGTCATTAGATATTTGTAGCATTTGATGATGTATGTATTAGATTGCTCCCCCAATTTTCCTTATTTCAACAGCTTCTGTTAACAGATTTGAAGTTTAATAATCTTAATGATTAAACGGATGTGAAACTAATCCATCTGATTTGGAGATTTTACGATGCTTATTAAAATGCAAAAATTGACATGCTAAGATAACTGGTTGACATACGGGCTAGTACTATAATTGTATACTGTAATATACTGGTTACTGAAGAAGTATCATATTTCCAGGAGATGGTAAAGGAAAAGAAGTTCGTCTTCAGCTTTGATCCTACTAAGAAAGCTCGTTTCGGAGTTCTTCCCCGATATGCCAATAATGAGCTACTAATCAGGTGGTTCGAGCTTCCAAACTGCTTCATATTCCATAACGGTGAGCAACTTATCCGTACATGCTCTCATTGGAAAACTTAATTATACTGCCCTAGAGTTGCAAGTAGGATATTTTCTGAGTTACTCCTAGAGTCTTTGCTAGTTGAAAGTATTCAAAGTTAGTAAATATATACAGAAACTGTTAATTGCTTTACGTTCTTATCTACGTAAGCCGTTGATCATGGGCAAATTAAAGTAAGCTTGGTCTTAAATTAATGATAAATTCAGTTGTTTTTTAGATGACTGATATTGAGACTCGGATACAGCCCCAGTACTTCAAGCCGTTTTTCCTTTTAATTTTTTGTTGTACTACGGTGATTTTTCTGTAACTTCTTTTTAAAGTGGCAGAACCAAGTGCATCAGTTGATTGCATGGTACAAAAGAAACAAGCAACCATGTGTCTCATGTATTTGATTGCATTGAACTTGATATAAGAAGATAAATTCCTACTCAGTATTTCTTGTCAATCCCAGAATTAAACCTTGGTCCTTTGTTTTTCATCATCTAAACTATTTTCATAACCTCAAGATGAATGGTAATTAGAAGTAAAGAAACAACCAGTCCAAGGTCATAATTTTTTTATTTTGTTATTGTTGCTCGTATGACCATAATATTGTTTTTACATTTTTGAGTTTTCCTGTGTTCATAAATGATGCATGCCAACTGTTCATCAGCAAATGCTTGGGAGGAAGGTGATGAAGTGGTTCTGATAACCTGCCGACTTCAAAATCCTGATCTTGACATGGTCAATGGTGGTGTGAAAGAAAAGCTCGAGAATTTCACAAATGAACTGTAAGAGACATACAATATCATTGATAAATGAATACTTACCTCACCTCTCACAAGGATGACACTGTATTCTTGTCAGGTACGAGATGAGATTCAACCTTAAAAGTGGTATGGCTTTACAGAAGAAATTATCTGTATCAGCTGTAGATTTCCCCAGGGTGAACGAAAATTACACTGGCAGGTATGATACTAACTTTTCAGTCAGTTGGCTTAATTTGAACGCTCACCAATTCCATGGTGGTTGGTAATGAATGATCCAGTTGGTCCTCTAGTTTACATTGCTTAAGATGTTATTTGTTTCTAGTTTTTGGTAGCTTTAACAATGTCAAAAGTTTTCATTGCATTTCTATCAGGTGAATCAAAATTTTTTTTTTCCCTTCAGGAAACAGCGATATGTATATGGGACAATACTGGATAGCATTGCTAAGGTAACTGGAATTATCAAATTTGATTTACATGCGGAACCAGAGAGTGGAAAGGAAAAGCTAGAAGTTGGAGGAAATGTTAGTGGTATCTTTGATTTAGGACCTGGAAGATTTGGATCAGAGGCTGTCTTTGTTCCCCGGGAGCCTGATACTTCATCTGAAGAAGATGATGGTTACTTGATTTTCTTTGTGCATGATGAGAACACCGGGTATGTTCTTGGTGATGTTATTCGTAATCTCAACATGAGAAGGACTTATCAAACATCTTCGCAATTGTCTAGTGTTGCAGACTATATAGCTCTTCTACCTTAAAGTTCTTACGTAATCCAACATTAAGTGAACTTAAAGACTAAAAGTTATTGACAGTGAAATTAAAGCGAAAAGAAAAAAAGGTTATTAATGGACAGTTCCTTCTGGCTTCTTTTCAATTTCGTAGTTAAGCAGTCTGCTCTATACTCGTTGATGAGAGCTTCTTTTCAATTTCTGAGCCCTAAAACGGGATATACTGTGAATGTTGATCCTATCCATGAGAGCTTATTGATAATTTGATTACTCAGATTTTTTAATAGGTTTTGAGTATCACAAGCATGATCACGTCGAAAATGCTAGATATATTTTTCATAATGTCGCTAATGTAGGTGGATAACCAGTTACCGACAAATATTAAAGTTGATAATTGTGTCTTCACATAGTTCCCAATAAACACGCTGAGTTCATCCATGTTCGGTGGAGTAGTACTAAACTACATCTTTGTCTTTCATTACATTGTTTTCTAGATACCTTGGAATATCTTATTTTTTATTAACATGTGTTTTTTGAGTAAATACAGGAAATCAGCAGTGAATGTAATAGATGCAAAAACAATGTCTCCTGATCCTGTTGCCACAGTTGAACTTCCCAAAAGAGTCCCATATGGTTTCCATGCCTTTTTTGTGTCCGAGGTTTGTTGTGCCCCCCAACGCACACCACACACACACACACACACACACACACACACACACACACACCCCCACCACTTCATCTTATCCTTCTGTGTTCTGATAAATCTGATATACAATCTGCATCTCTGTTCAAGGATCATGGTTACGTTTACAGAATGAATAGAGACACAAGTTTCATTAGCATGATTGTCCACCATATTCATCATTTTAACTTGAGAATGCTCTGAAACAGGAACAACTTCAAGAACAGGCTAAACTGTGATGAGTGAGGTGGTTGACAAGAGATCACATCAATTGGAAGATTATGGGCTCTACTTTGTTCCAAGCACCCAACTCTGATTATCCTGTGTAGCATATATTCATTATCTGCTGCTACTCTATATAGGTATAAATATATATACCTGTGTGATATTACAGTTTAGAAATTTATTTGCTAAATAAGATAAATTGTAGTAATATTATACTCTATTAGTCTATTTTCGCTCGTGCCCATCTGTCTACAAGTGTTATTTTTGGTGTATTCGTTCATTCTATGAAGTGGTAAGGTTTTGTCTTAATACGCTAAAACATTCAGATTGTAGAGTAACTCTCTTTAGGAATACTAGTACTTTACCTGCCCGTGCGTTGCACGGAAGCTAATCGTATATATAATTTATTATTTAATAAATAAAGAATAAATTTAGAAATATATTTTAGGGAAATTATTATTTTTTGTCCTGTAACTCTACATAATTTTGATTTTTGTCATATTAAATTTCAAATGTTAATTTTAGTCTTGTAACTTTACATTTTTCTGATTTTTATCCTGCTGACTTTCAAGTTATGATTTTAATCCTATAAGTCACATTTTTTTTTGAACTACAATCTACGAACTCTTATAGGATGAAAACCAAAAAATCAATAGAGTTATAGGACTAAAATAAAAAAAAATTGTAAAGTTATTGGATTAAAAAAAAAAATTAAAAGTCATTTGGACCAAAAAAAATATGGAAGTTATAGGAATAAAATCAAAATTTTAAAGTTGACAGGATAAAAATAAAAAAGAGATAAAGTTATAGGATGAAAAAATAATTTTTTTATTTTATACTTAGTACCATTATATTATAACATGAAATAATTTCATACAAGACATACTAAAAAATTAATTGTACAAAATCAATAAAGTTGTTAAATACACATGTTACAATATTGAAATAACACATTAGGCCAGTTGAATAGATTTTACAATTGAGGAAAATATATGACCCAAATGTACAAAATTATCTACACCTTGTTAGCAACGGTGATATCAGATATTCATAAAGTGTTATATTTGAGATCAATTTAAATCAACTTTGATTTATAAAACATGTGTTCATCTTGTTAGTAGAAGTGAATATAGTTAATTTTATAGTAAATTCATTAAATTTTTATGTAACTTATGAATAATTATCAATAAATACAATGATATGTAGATGTCACCAAATTTATATAAGTAAAAAGGACCAAAAAACAAATTTAAAAATAAAACTACTTCATGAAAAAATGCAAATATATATAATAAAAAAATTCAAAATAAAATTATATTTGAGAAGCCCTAAATATGTCTGAACACTTCCTAATATATAACATTTTTTATTGTATTTCTATTAAGACTATTATCATAACATAATATAATTTTCAGACCACGACGTGTTGTAGTTCTACAAATTGCAACATAATGCTGACCATGGCAAAACATAAATTTTTTAAGAAATACTCTTACATGAGAAAAAGTTGTTTAGGAAAATAGTCTTTTCCTCTCCGAATGTTCTCGACTTTTGTTTATAGTCATTGCATAAGAAATAATTAAGAGAAATTGTCTTCTCGTGAACTTAAATAATAATCTAGGATCAGAATGAGTTAATGACAATCTATAAATCAAAGCTAATTCACCAGCACTAACACCAGTGAACTTTAGCTTCAAATACTTTATTGCACAATCGAGTTATTACCAGCCTGTACAAATATATATATATATATATATCTTTTATAAAATACTATAACGATAAATGTTAATAAATAATTAAATATTTAATTTAAATTAGACAAAAGTAGTAAATTAACTTTGTTCTATTATAAAGCCCTTTTGAATGATCAATATTTCTCAACAACATAATAGGTGTGCCAACTTTAAGATTCAATTCATGATCTAGAACTCTCAAAGATTTCAAAGTAATAAAAAACTCAAGAGTATGAAGGTTAGCTAGAGAATCAAAATTCGAATTAGATCTATAAATACCATCACAACTTAGATACTTTTTGGATTCCCTCTCATTTATAGATCTAACGGAATCTAGTTTTGGTGCTAAGATAGCTCTGTCTTTCAAAATTTTGTGATCGTACATCCTAAACTTAAAATCAGGAAAAGATATAATCAACAATAGACGTAATTGAATCATTACCACCTTTCAAAGAAATATTAGAAATAACAATATCTGGTCCATAATCCATTTTTGAACCTATAGTTACATCACCAACCGATTGAATCCATTCTGAAAATGATTTCATTTAATATATTCCTTCAACATAATTTAAATTCTAAAACCTCATATTCCTTATCAATTTTAAAACAGTACATTAATTCCATAAATTAGAAGAGTTGATGTTGGCATGTATTATATCTTGTCTCTTCCTTTTTGGAATTACAGGTAAAATTTATCGAAAATCACCACTAAAGACAATTGTTCTTCCTCCAAAAGGTATCTCAGAGCATGATGAATCATATAACTACATAATATCTCTCATTGAAGAAACTAAAGCTTCAATACAATGCCTATGAACCATTAAAGCTTCATCCCAGACTATAAGATAACATTTAATTAAAAGTCGAGCTAAATGATTGTCCTATTTAATTTTACACGTAGAATCTTCTAAACAATTTATTGGAATACAAAATGTTGAATGAGCAGTATGTCCACCAGGAAGTAAAAGAGAAGCTATGTCACTCAAAGCAACATTAAGATTATCTTACCCTCAGATCGAAATCTTGCAGATAATGTATTCCACAAAAAAAATAAAATTCTAGTACCTCCATATCAATATACGAAAAGAACTCTACCAATATTTGAAAATACCGATTTAATAATTGTATCATATACAATATATTGTTCATCATTTAATCTACTCAGCAAAACTTCATGCTCCACTATCAACTCATCCTTATTATAAGAGAATTCACTCAAAATTATCTTATTATGTGTTGTCAAGTTATTATCATGAACATCTAAGACAATTGCAATATTCTTTCA